>JAUJYZ010000495.1:0-282500 GCA_033675265.1 Actinostola sp. cb2023 | reverse complement strand
TGATTTGGCTGCAGGGGTTTGCGTGCCATTTTCGTCGTTCCGTCAGGTTGGGAACGTAGTCGTGTAGCCATCTTTTCCAGAACCTGTCCACTAGAATTTGAGCTTGTCTCCATTTTTTCCTTGCACATAAATCTTTGTCGTCAAATGTTCCAGGGGGAATATTCGGACTACTTCTCCCGATGAGAAAGTGGTTAGGGGTGATTGGTTCTGGGTCTTGTGGGTCAACACTAACATGAGTAAGAGGTCTGCTGTTCAGCAGACTTTGCACTTCAACCATAAACGTATGCAGGGTTTCGTCATTTACTAGTTGTCCATTCAATGTAATCTTTAGGACTTTCTTGGCAGATTTGACCAGCCTTTCCCATACACCTCCGAAGTGTGGAGATGATGGAGGGTTAAAGTGCCACTGAATGTTTTCTTGTGTCAGAGTGTCAGCTATTTTTTCTTGGTTTAGGCTTTCTAGACACTCTTTCAACTCTCTTTCCGCTCCAGCAAAGTTGGTACCATTGTCGCTAAAGATGTATCTTGGCTTCCCTCTTCTTCCAATCATTCTTCTGAGGGCCACAATGAAGCTGTCGGTGTCCATGGAGTGCCCAACTTCGAGATGTACACTTCTCGTCACGAAGCAAGTAAACAGACATCCATACCTCTTTACAGTTGATCGAGCTTGTTTCACGTACATGGGTCCAAAGTAGTCGACGCCTGTGTTGTGGAGTAAATGCTTGTAGTCTGCTAGGAGGTAAGTTAGCCATCATTGGTGGTACTGGTTGAGCGCTGTTTCTCTTGCATGTAGGACATGATCGGATGATTTTTTTGACGACTGGCCTTACTTGTGATATCCAATATCTTTGCCTTAGTTCCGATATGACATGCTCAACACCAGGCCCCGGTTGCAGGAAAGGTGAATAGCGCTATCTACCGGATAAGTCTTATCCAACGGATAAAATTTATTGAATAACTGCATCAGTTTTTTCCGTTGGATAAGACTTATCCGGTGGATAGCGCTATTCACCTTTCGTGCAACCGGGGCCAGAGTGCTTCAGTTTCTTGTGTAAACTAGATATGATGAGTGTTGCTATGCTGTGGGTTCTTGGCAATATAATCTGATGCTTCGCATCGTATGGTAAGGGGGCATGCTTGATTCTACCTCCTACTCGTAAAACGTCTCTTTCATCCAAAGTTGGGTTCAGAGATTTAAGAGAGCTGCTGTGGCTTATCTCTCGTTTGGCCTTGATCCTTGCTATGTCTTGAGGGTAGGTTTGAGTTTGCGCTCTTTTGATCCACAAATGTTTTGCATCCTCGATCTCCTCCAATGTCAATGGTCCTGTAATTTGTGGGTTGTGTCTTGGTGCTCTAAAGTTGATGGTAAATCTACGTATCCAGCCTGTGACTCTCATCAGGTGATGATAAGATGAAACTTTCTTTGGATTAATGAAGTCTTCATCTGTACTGAAGGCGAAGGCGCACCATGAATCAGCTTTTACTTCCGGGTCGTTCTCTTGTGGAGGTGCAAATACTCTCTGTTCTGGCCAGAGGCTCTCATGTCAGGAAACGTGGTCCAGCAATCCATCTACTGTCGCTGGCAAGCAGCACTTCTACAGATAGTACTCGTGAGCAGTCATCTGCGACGTTCTGCTGTCCAGGAACATGTCGCCAGTTTCGTGGACTCGATACTTCTCTGATTTCTGCAATTCTGCTTGACACAAATGTATGGAATCTTGTTCTCTCACCATTTATGTATTGAAGTACTGTTATCGAGTCACTCCAGTATGTAATCTGTTCTCGTGATGTGCTCAGCTCCTTTGACAAAGTGTGACCATTCTTATAGCTAGAACAGCGGCTTGAAGCTCCAGCCTTGGTATGGTGAGTGGCTTTACCGGCGCAAGTCTTGCCTTACTGAACACAAATGAACAGCCAAACGTATGATCAGTGTACTCGAGTCGTAGATACACAATTGCTCCAAAGGCGTCTTCAGAGGCATCTGCAAATATATGTAGTTGGGCATCACTGACCTCTTTCGTAACAGGTACGTAACATCTTGGAACTGAAAAGTCTGATAGCCGTGCTAGTTCTTCACTCCATGCTACCCAGTCTTGAAGGAGTTGGCCGCTAATCATTTCATCCCAATCGTAACTTTGTCTCCATAGATTTTGCATTATGATCTTGGCTCTCAGAACAAAGGGTGAGGCTAATCCAAGAGGATCGAACACGGTGCAGATTTGTCTAAGAATGTTCCGTTTTGTAGGTGTAAGTTTCTTTAGGCGTACTTTGACTTCTAGCGAGTCGTTCTCAGCATTCCAGAGAACTCCGAGATCTCTCTCTACAGGAAGGCTGTCTACATGTAGATCTAAGCTCGTAACAGAGCAAGATACTTCATTTGTAGGTAGATTGGCCAGGACATTTCTGCTGTTGGAGTTTGGTACAGTAGAGAAGAACTGCTCAGGTGTATTCCATTGTCCTCTCCAGGGAGAGTTTGTAGGTGGCATTGGCCTCAAGGCAGGAGGGCGAAATGTCTGACTCCCTTCCACAGGGTCATGGTACAGGGTGTCTACTGGTCTCGTTGTTGTTAAGGAGAAATAAAATTCGTTGTTGGATGAGAACTTGGGCTACTAGAGTTCTGTGCGTGTCCAATACTTGGTGTATTGACTTGTGTACTACTTGGTGTAGCGAACTGAGAACTAGTCACCCTTGGGGTACTAGAGTTCTGCGTGTATCCAATACTTGGTGTATGAATTGCATACTACTTGGTGTAGTGAACTGAGAACTAGTCACCGGTACTAGAGCTCTGCGTGTATCCAATACTGACTTGTGTACTACTTGGTGTAGTGAACTGAGAACTAGTCACCGTTGTGGTACTAGAGTTCTGCGTGTATCCAATACTTGGTGTATTGACTTTGTTGAATTTTGTTGTTTTATTGTTGATACGACCGACCAACTAAAAGAATAACATGTCTTACACGACTGAACTGAACGACTAGCTAGCACGAGGTAGCTGAACACGAAAACGAGGCAGTTAACACGAAAGCGAGGCTTTCACATAACAAGGCATTTTTAAAATTACAATGTAAATTTCAACACTCCTTCTCATTGTTTTGAAAAATGTCTGTAGTTCATGGCTTCAGGACAACTCCAATTAGTTCACGAAGTTTAACAAATTGTCCTTTGTGTAGTCCTTTGGTTAACAAGTCAGCTAGCATATCATTAGTAGAACAATAAACTATGTTTACAGCATTCTTATCTACTTGATCTCGTACAAAGTGATATTTAAGTGTAAGGCCGTACAATTATCAAACATCTGGTGGCAAAAATCACAAAAATGGAATTCGCTCTAACTTTGCATATGGGTAGCCCTTGGTCTGAATATAAACGCTGTGTAGTTTGTTTGGGAAAATATTTATTTGTTTTGGAGAAAATCGAAAAAAACTATTTTGGCTTCAGACGCCATGTAATGACTGTCGGCGGAGTGAAAATGCATCAAATTCATTCCATTCGTATATCAAAACTAAAAACAACAGAAATATTTCAACACCATCGCTGTATTATATAACTCTTTCTTAGTCTCTAGGCTTAATATCATAAACATTCAGCGAGTTTAAGAAGTCCAATAAATTCCAAATCAAAGTGCACTATTTGGAAAATCCAACCGGTGGGTCAAAAATAATAGTTTTTTAGTCATGTGCCAGTGATCCAAATTTTATAATATTGCAGCTACGTACTAAGAAGATGATATAGTTTTGGAATCTTGAAAGTTTTATTTGGGCAATTGACATTTAGCTTCTGAGAAAACTCTTTTATTCACCACTCGAAAAACATCAAAAACGGTGATTGCGTGACTGCATGACAATTGGTAAAATAACCGTACAATGCTTCTGTTAACTTCAGAGCCATGTATAACTGTTAAACAACATATATTTTCTCGTTTCTATGCTTGCAATGCATCGGGATATCTTTGCATGACATATTATGCTGTTATGTGTGCGTTGAATATTTGACATTTGGATTCTGAAATACGGTTGAATTATCCAGCCGTCAAAACTGTTCATAACTTGAATATTCCTTTACATTCTTGTTCCTCTACTGTTGTCCTGGCGTAGTCAATCGAATAAAACCGAACAAAAAATTAATCGAATCCAATGGAACCCAATCGTTTGATTGTTTTGCGATTGGTTCGGCCATCGAACAGAATCTAACGCCATCCTCGGAAACCCAGGGGCTGCAGGGGGAGGGGGGAGGGGGGGAGGGGAGGGGAAAAGGATGAATCGAACCGGATCTTTTGGGAGAATGCGATTACCGAACACAAGATCGAACCATTCGAACTCACAATCATTTCGATTAGTTATATTTTGTTCGGTGAAAATAAAACGCCATAAAAATAAAATATTGATGAGCAGCACTGCAGTCCTAATAAAATCGGAAGATTTCTGCCATCTAATAGCCACGTAAGCCAAGGCTAAAGAACGCAATGTAAAAAGACTAAAAATCCTGGTACAGTGGAACTCGGTTAATACGGACACCATCGGGATGAGACGCAGTGTCCTTATTAACCGGGTGTCCATATAAACCGGGTCGGTCAATTTACGTCACTTACATTTTTGGCGGAAACAATGACTACATGACACTGGTGATCTGTTTATTTTTAGTGGGGAAACTATAAATGCACGTAATTAGCGATCAGTTTACAAGTTGAACGTGAGAAAGCACAGAACGTGCGTAATTTTAATTAAAAAGCGATCAATTTACCCATTGTCGTTGTTTTGGGAAAATAAAGTGTCCGTATTATTATTATCATGATTATTATTATTATTATCATGATTATTATGATTATGATTATGATTATGATTATGATTATGATTATGATTATGATTATGATTATGATTATGATTATGATTATGATTATGATTATGATTATGATTATGATTATGATTATGATTATGATTATGATTATGATTATGATTATGATTATGATTATGATTATTATTATTATTATTATTATTATTATTATTATTATTATTATTATTATTATTATATTATGAAAATGGGCATATTGGGACAGGAAAAAATGTCCGTTGTCCGTATTATCCGGTGTCCGTATTAAACAGGTATATTTTATAGATATTTGTATTAGTTTCGGCAGGGACAGAACAACGTGTCCGTAATAACCGGGTGTCCGTATTAACCGGGTGTCCGTAAGGCCGGGGTTCTACTGAATAAAGATGTGTATGTGTGTACGCATGCAATAAATTTAATTTAAACACATTTCAAGGGCAACTCTTAAGGTAATCAGAAACACTATAATAACATCAACAACTGCAAATCAATAAGTGCCTTTACAAACAGAGAGTTGGGATATTCTTATACGAATATACTGGGTCTACTACCCGGGGGAGGGGGGGGGGGGGGGGGGGGTGGGGACTCCCATATATAAAGTGGTTGGGATGCTCGTCGTACCTCACCTTATTATCGCTTATTTTCGCGTGTCTTTAATTTCGCGATTTTCACGTTTGAAAAAAACCCGCGAAATTAAAGACTCGCGAATAATAATTACGACGAAAATTAACGCGGCGAAACTTTGTCACGCAGTGATGTCTTCAATTGAATTGTTACATCATTTACCCAATTCAAAACAATATGTTTGTATACTGCACCGGATCATAATTTAAAAAAACGTGAAATTAAGTTCCCTTATACACGTTTTTTTCTGCAAAATCGCGAAATCAAAGCCTCGTGCCAATATGCCTCTGACATGTTCGCGAAATAAGGACGCGCGAAAATAAGTGATACTAAGGTACCTTTTAGGGGTCCAGATCCGCGATTTGGTACCTCTTAGGGTGTCACAAATCTAAAAGGACCACAAAAGACTAAGCCGGTACCTTTTAGGGTGATATATTTAAAACGTTAAATATATTTCAAAGATCGCAACGTTTCCGATTAATACTGAACAGATGAAGGCCATTGATTAATGGCCGAAACGTCTATATAAAAAAAAAACAGAAGTCAGAGACAAACACTGTATAATCAATAATGTACCTTTTAGGGTGTTTGTCAGTAAATTTGATACCCGAGACAAGATAATGACAACTGGAATGACAGTTATAGCTTTTGTCACTTTAGAGTTGGTACCTTTTAGGGGTAAAAATTATTTGTTGCCACACCCACCTGGACAAGACTCGGATACCTTTTAGGGGTAAATTTCAAAATTTCCGACGAGCATCCCAACCACTTTATATATGGGAGTCCCACCGAGACGTTTGCCGGTCTTTAGCAGGTCATCAGTCAACATAAAACGCGTTAAAATTGTGTAAAAGAAGACAATGTGTATTTTGTCCTTTGTCCTAACAGGTTCCTAAAATAGAGGGTGTTGTCCTAGACAGGGTAGGTATTTTAGATTTTTTTGTCCTAAACAGGGTCAGGGTTTCAAACCCTCAGCGGCACCCCTATACCCAAACATGGGTCAAGTACCCCCAGGGTGTATATACTGTGTATTTCAATCAATCGCTAGACATCCCGACCCCCACCCCCTTGACCAACATGCTGTTCAAGGTATTATGCAAATTATATTCACAGTGACCCGAGAACGTGTTTAGAAGATATTTCCAGAAATCTTGCTAACCTATTTCGCTTAACAACAGTAGAGGAACAAGAATGTAAAGGAATATTCAAGTTATGAACAGTTTTGACGGCTGGATAATTCAACCGTATTTCAGAATCCAAGTGTCAAATATTCAACGCACACATAACAGCATAATATGTCATGCAATGATATCCCGATGCATTGCAAGCATAGAAACGAGAAAATGTATGTTGTTTAACAGTTATACATGGCTCTGAAGTTAACAGAAACATTGTACGGATATTTTACCAATTGTCACGTGGTCACGCAATCACCGTTTTTGATGTTTTTCGAGTGGTGAATAAAAGAGTTTTCTCAGAAGCAAAACGTCAATTGCCCAAATAAAACTTTCAAGATTCCAAAACTATATCATCTTCTTAGTACGTAGCTGCAATATTATAAAATTTGGATCACTGGCACATGACTAAAAAACTATTATTTTTGACCCACCGGTTGGATTTTCCAAATAGTGCACTTTGATTTGGAATTTATTGGACTTCTTAAACTCGCTGGATGTTTATGATATTAAGCCTAGAGATCAAGGAAGAGTTATACAATACAGCGATGGTGTTGAAATATTTCTGTTAATTTTAGTTTTGATATACGAATGGAATGAATTTGATGCATTTTCACTCCGCCGACAGTCATTACATGGCGTCTGAAGCCAAAATAGTTTTTTTCGATTTTCTCCAAAACAAATAAATATTTTCCCAAACAAACTACACAGCGTTTATATTCAGACCAAGGGTTACTCATATGCAAAGTTAGAGCGAATTCCATTTTTGTGATTTTTGCCACCATATTGGGTTTTTGTTTGATAATTGTACGGCCTTACACTTAATGTCTATATGTTTGGCTCTTCCATGATAGTTTGGATTCTTTGACATACTGATAGCTGCTTGGTTGTCTTCATACATTGTCATAGGTGTCTTAGTATCTACTTTCAAGTCTACTAGTAACTGTTTTAGTTCTTGCTTAACAGACAATGCAATGACAGTCCTTAAAGATTCAAATCGCACAACAGGACTAAACGTCTCATCATAGTCCACACCTTGCTTCTGTGAGAAACCTTGTGCAACAAGTCTAGCTTTCCTCCTCTCCATAGATCAGAGCCATCAGCATTATACTTAACACGAAATACCCACTTACTTCCAACTGCCTTTCGCCCATCTGGCAATTCAGTGAGATTCCAGACATCATGTTTATGGAGAGAGTCCATTTCTTGCTGCATTGCAACATGCCACTGATCTGCATCAGGACCATTTAAGGCTTCACTTACAGTGGTTGGCTCCACAATGCCATCACTTACTACTGTCACCCACTCTCCCAATCGATCAGGTGGGCGTCTCTCACGTGAAGACTGACGTAAAACACTTGGACCTTCATCCACATCATCATTATTTGACAGTTCAACATCATCATTATTTGACAGTTCAACATCAACAAGCTTGATGACAGTTCCATCAGGTTTATCCTTCTGAAGGATTCCAAACGCACCCTCGTCAAACTTTACATCACGGCTATAGATGACACGTTGTCGTTCCACATCAAATAGACGATATGCCTTAGTGTCAGTTCCATATCCAAGGAATACACACTTCCTGGCCTTGGGGTCAAGTTTCTTTCTTTCATCCTTGGGAATATGTGCATACGCTGTGCACCCAAAGCATTTGAGATTGGATACATCAGGCTTTGAGCCAGTCCAGGCTTCATAGGGAGTTAGACCCTCAAGTGACCTTGTAGGACTTCGATTATGCAAGTAAACTGCAGTATTAAGTGCTTCAACCCAGAATGTCTGGGGCAACTTAGCCTGAACCAGCATGGACCTTACTGATTCGACTAATGTTCTATTCAGACGTTCCGCTACGCCATTCTGCTGTGGTGTTTTTGGGACGGTAGTTTGATGCACTACTCCTTCTGACTTCAGGAAGATATCAAAGTCTGTCGATACATATTCTCCTCCATTGTCTGACCTTAGAATCTTTAGTGTGTAGCCACTTGATTTCTCTACTAGGGCTTTCCAATCTTGAAATTTTTTGAAGGCTTCATCCTTCTTCTTCAATGCATAGACCCACACATAACGGGTTTTATCATCAGTCAGAGTCATGAAATATTCTGCACCACCTGCAGACTTTGGAGTGATCTTTCCACATAAGTCACTATGCGCTAGACCAAGGGGTTCGGTAGCCCTCTTTGCACCGGAAGTTGGAAAAGAACAGCGGTGTAACTTTCCTTGCACACAGGCTTCACAAAAATCTAGACCCTTCTTGGGATCAAAATCAAAGCCAGTCACCAGGGATTCGTTGGCTAGCTTTTTCAGATTTTGAGTACCCAAGTGTCCATATCTCTGGTGCCATAGCATTTCCTTTGACATGCTTAATTCAGCAGTTGCTGCATTTGATAGTTCCACCTCCCGTCGATACTTTAAATGGAACAAGGATCCCACTTTCTTTCCAACAGCAATAGTTGCACCATCAGCACCAACAATCTTACATTCACTCTTATCAAAACTGACTTTTAAGCCAGCTCCAGTAGCTTTCGGTACACTTAGTAAACTGTAGCTGAGTTTAGGAACAAAAAGCACATCTTTCAGATTGCACCGTTTTTCATTTCCACCACGCAGGACCGTATACAAAGTCACTGTGCCACGAGCAGTAGCATTTAGCACTTTTCCGTCCCCAAGTTGAACATGTACAGGCTCAGTCAGTTCCAAAATGTCCCTCAGTGAGCTGCGATCATTTGTCATGTGACATGTGGCACCCTAATCAATAATCCACACATCATTTGCACAAACACTTGCTGCTAAGGCCTGTGTCACAAGTCCCAGGCTCTCAGAGTCAGAGTCAGCTGCAACAACATTGGCCTTGTGCTTTACAGGTTTAGATTCTGGCTTGTTTTGCTGCTCTTTCTCCTTCTCCTTCTTAAGACTCCAGCAATTACGCTTTAAATGACCAGGTTTCCCACAATGATGGCACTTTGGGACGGTCTTTAGATTTCGTTCCCAACATCACTTTCTCATAAGGCTTTTCAACAGTTTCACGTTCCTTTAGCTTGTTCTCTTCATGGAACAAACGTTCAGTGACTACTTCCATGTTTGGTACTTCACTATTCGCTTCTAAAGCAGTCACAAGCATATCAAACTTGTCAGGCAAACTTGCTAGTAATGTCACAACTTTATCTTCTTCCTCCATGGGAGCACCAATTACGGCCAGCTCGTTTGAAGATTTCAGTTATTGACTTTATGTGACCTTTCACCGAGTCTCCTTCTTGAAGTCGTAATTTGTTCAGTCTCCGTCTCAACGACAACTTGTTAGCCCAGGTTTTCTTTTGGAATTGCTCCGAAAGCTTTTTCCACACGACCACGGGGTCCTCTGGGTCTCCTAACAAGTACAACAGCGAGGTATTCACGGAAAGCACGATTGTCGCCAGTGCTCTATTTCGTCGCACTACAAACTTCGTAAATTTTTCGACTTCCGTCTCAGCAGGGGCCACTTCAGTCCCACTGACAATACTCCACAGGTTTTCCTTTATGAGAGCCATCCTACATTGGATTTTCCATGTTCCATAGTTGGAACCATCCAAAGGAACAACCGTAACTGTATTCCTCACCGTATAGTCCGCCATCTTGTATTTCAGTCGCTCACAGTATCAACAACAAATCTCTCTTTCTCTTCAATCTTGCTTCGTGAGAATCTTCCACGAACTCAGACTTGCGCAGTGGAACCATGCTGGGTCCATAACCTGTTGAATTTTGTTGTTTTATTGTTGATACGACCGACCAACTAAAAGAATAACATGTCTTACACGACTGAACTGAACGACTAGCTAGCACGAGGTAGCTGAACACGAAAACGAGGCAGTTAACACGAAAGCGAGGCTTTCACATAACAAGGCATTTTTAAAATTACAATGTAAATTTCAACAGACTTGTGTACTACTTGGTGTAGTGAACTGAGAACTAGTCACCGTTGGGATACTAGAGTTCTGCGTGTATCCAATACTTGGTGTATTGACTTGTGTACTACTTGGTGTACTGAACTGAGAACTAGTCACCCTTGGGGTACTAGAGTTCTGCGTGTATCCAATACTTGGTGTATTGACTTGTGTACTACTTTGTGTAGTGAACTGAGAACTAGTCACCGTTGTGGTACTAGAGTTCTGCGTGTATCCAATACTTGGTGTAGTTGTTGTATTTTGAACTTGAGCGACAGTGGTGTCAGCTCCCTTATTTGTAGTGTGAGGGTGATAGGGCACATCATCCTCTTTACTCGACAGTAGTTTCTCGGGGGAAGAAGATACTGGAGCAGGATTGTCCATTTCCTTGAGTTGAAAGTCCTTGGGTTTACTCAGTGTCACACTAGACTGCATATTCCCTGGTGGAGTTGATATAGTACGGTGATTTTCCATTTCTTCCAGTAGTTTTGCCTCTAACATGGCCCTTTGTTTACTCTCTTCAAGTGTTCGCAGCTTCGTACTCTCATAGCTTCTTCGTTCATTCTTCGCAGCTCGAAAGCTTCTTCTTGAGCCTTAGCTGCCGGGTTTCTCTAAGTTCCATTTCCTTCTTTTCTTGTTCTTGCATCAATAATTTATCCTCTTCCATTTGATTTTTAGTGATTTCTATGTCATGTTCTATTAGTTGAGCTTCTACGAGTTTCCCTTTGTACAAAGAATTTGTTGACTTTGACCTTTATCGACTTGACTGTAGCTCTTTCTGAGCCACAGAAGCCTGTGATTCCTGATTTGTGATTGATTTGCTACGACTTGACTGCAACTCTGACGAGGATGCAGAAGTCTCACTGGTAGAATAATGACTTGAATTGGCCTTAGAACTGTGGCTAGACCTTCGACTTGACGACGACTTAGGGTGTTGTTCGATGTATACTTTTCTATGTCTGTGAGGCAAATTACAGCTGGGCGTAACGCCTCTTCCAGCTACTGCTCATGTTCCTTGTTCTCTGGTTCTAGCTCAAACAATGTTTCATTTGTTGCTTCCATGCTTTCGATCGCTTCATTTAGGTCTGATTTGAGTGTCTTAATTGACGAGATATTCAGAGTTTTGTCCATGCTATGATATATCTGATTCATTAACCTCGTCACACGAGACTTTTTCCCTCTTCGGGACCATTTTGCTTTGTTAATCTCTTCTAGTACGACACTAGTTGACTTTTCCATGTTATTAGCTCCTATTGGACGTAATATCATAGCAGAATACATTTTGTTTTCGGCATGATGTTCGCTCGACGAATTCGACTCTTGATCCATTGATCATTTGCTTCTCTTTGACTGTATTACGGCGAAATCCGGCACGAAGGATAAAAAATGTGGGCGAGAAGCCGCCAGAAATGGATCCTTTCATCCATGCTTCACGATGAGTATGATTAAGGTGGATTAAAAACACCAACCAGGAAACAAATCCTTTGACCATCCATGTTTTATTTCACACGTATACGAACTTAACGAGAGGAGCCTGGGCCGACACAGGAACACCGTTTACAAGTTAACAACCTAAACATCACGAAATCTGACCTAATTCAGCTTTTGAACGTTGCCACCAAAGGTCAACTGTTCCAGTTCGACGGCCTTCTTTACGAACAGTTTGATGGGGTAGCCATGGGGTCACCCATCGGCTCTTTGCTAGCAAATGCCTTCATGTGTTCCATTGAGGAAGATCTCCGTCTTTAAGGTCTGATGCCACCTTTCTCTAAACGCTATATTGATGATACATTGACAACTGTTCCCAACGAACAGTCTGCTAAATTGCTCTTAGACACCCTCAATGCAAGACACCCATCGATAAAGTTCACCATGGAGATGTCATCTGAAAACTCACTGCCGTTCCTTGGTATGGAGCTCATCAAGAATAGTTCTGAAGTCCAAACTAAAGTCCATGTTAAACTTACTAATTCAGGACTTCTATTGCACTATCAAAGCCACGTTGATATGAGGTACAAAAGAACACTTATTAGAACAATGCTAAATCGAGCCTATCATCTCCTCCTGGGATTACTTCTCCAAGGAATGTGAGCGCCTAAAAGACCTCTTTTGCCAACTACAGTACCCTGCACGGCTTGTTGACTTTGTCATCTCTCAATTTCTGACCACCAACTGTAACTGCTGAACGGGTTGACCACAGCCGTGAAGAGCCGGGCGAAACCACCACTCGTATCGTCTTGCCCTTTAAAGATCAAAAATCGGCGGATTCTGTGAGAAGACAGCTGAAGGATCTTGGTAACAAAATTGGTAAAACTATACAACCAGTATTCATAAGCTCGAAACTTGAGGACGACCTTAAGGTCCGTGAAAAGAAGCCTCCGTTGGTCAACCAACAATGCGTTGTTTATCTCTACAAATGTGACTCATGTGATATGAGTTATGTTGGCTATACATGCCGACACTTACATCAACGCGTCGACGAGCACAAGACCTCTGCTATTGGTCAGCACATGGCCCAACACAATCTGGACCCGATGGACCTAAATGAGCACTTCACAGTCCTACGGAAATGCAGGAACAAGCTGGATTGTTTGATATACGAAATGCTCTATATCAAAGAACTAAAACCAAATCTGAATACCCAGTCAGACTCAATTAAGGCCAAGTTGTTTGTTTAACATTCTTGTCACCTTAGTAGTTAACTTAATATATGTACATATTTTTCGAACATTATTTTAAGCATTGACACTGACATTTACATTTACTTGATAATGACATCTGATGATGTCGAAACGTCGTAACTTTATATCGCTGATTTTTCCCTCAATCATTACTTACAATAATAATAATAATTATTATTATTATAATAACAATAATAATAATAATAATAATAATAATAATAATAATAATGTATAGAAATGAAAACTGATGGAGAATATACAGAACAAATGTTCGGAAAAATCAGACGCCTCGAGCGGGATTCGAACCCACGACACCCCGATTTCATGACAGGTGCTCTACCCACTGAGCTACCGAGGCAACTACAGTAGCGTGGAGTTCAAATTAGCTCAAAGACGCTGATTTTAACCGAACATTTGCTCCCAGGCCTCACGGAACTGGGAATTGCTTCTGTAATGACGTACGAACCGCATCACGCAGTCACAGTAGTCATAGTAATAATAATAATAATAATAATAGTCACAGTAGTCATAGTAATAATAATAATAATAATAATAATAATAATAATAATAATAATAATAATAATAATAATAATAATAATACATTTATATAGCGCTTAACCATTGCTGTCCTAAGCTTTTTATCTTAATTAGTAATCAGAAACAGTGCTGTGAATGTATTGTTGCATGCATTACTACATATTACCTTCTCGGTCGACCACATCTGCTGAGCTGGCCGTAGCATCCAGCAAGGGATTTGCAATAGGAGTTTGTTGATAAATTGTGCCATGTGCCATGTTCATAGGTTGTGGCATATCAAGTAGAGCATCGTTGGCTTGGTCTGGTGCAACATTGCTTCGTACATTAGCATTCTCCATACCAACTACCGCCCCTGCGTTTGTTGGTCCTAGTACCATAGATCCACCCTGAACGTTATACGACCCACCAGGATTCATAAACGATGTGACACCATCAGCATAATTGCTTCTTTGAGCATTTCCTTCTAAGAGGAAGTTAATCTTGTCGTTAATCATAGAGACTTCCTCCAAGGCGTGGTACCTTTGTTCATAAAGCTGGTCAAGTATTGGGTTAGTCGCAAATTGACCCATACCACCAGCGCCTTGGCGTTGTACTATAACAGACTTTGCTGACCAAACTTTTTTATTATATGTTTTCTTTGATTGTTTCTGGATTTCCGTTTGTTTGGACTTCGTATCAGAAGATTTTGGTGCCATTTGAACAGCATAGACATTTTTATCATTTCTCTTCAGTGAGTGGACGTGTTTGTCAGTCACGTGGTTTGACTGGCGTAATTTGTGATCTTTGACTGAGTTTCGTGCTAGCTTTGCACAGTTTCCCGCCAAAGCTATCAATGCAAATATAAAGACTGCGAAGACTCTCATTGTAAATTAAAGCTAGAAAAGAGAGAAAGGAGAAATCAACAACCAATGTAACCCATGATCAAATGTCCAACTAAATGAAATATACAAAAACAGTAACAACTATGTAGAGGAATTGAACGCCGAGGAAGGTTGTGTTCACTAAGCAAGAGCCACTGATAAAACTGGAATCATGAACACCGAGGATTTGCAAATTGAACAAAGAAACAAAAACGATAAAATGAAAAACAACCAAAGGAATAATTTGAGGGCAGCAATTATAACAAATTAATGTGACACCCTGTGCTGTGGTGTTTTAGACAAATCATCGTGAAGCGAAAAACAATTGAAATCCATCACTAAATCGAACAGTTGATGAAACCTATTCACTATAAAAATATATGACAGGTCTTTAGTAGCGTTCGATGTGTCGCCAAGGAAAATTGGGAATCAATAAGAAGAGTTTAAAATAAATACAAAAGAATAGACGATCATTCATGACTGGAAATGGATTACAACGAAGCACCTTTTAGTTTCCTAACGCATATATTGATAAGACCTAGCTCTACTGAAAGGACCAGCCAACCTAGTAACATCACTCAATCACATACCTACCACTTCAAGTGAAACGGGCAGCTTGACTGGGCTCAGTGAAGATGGCGCCCTTGTGGATCAGTTAAAAAATGATCTACAAGGTAGATTAATTCATTAGTACTTCTAATTGTTAATATATGACTTGTATTGTGGTTTCTTTTATAAGAATCTTTGCTCTCAGGCTGACCATGGAAATACGTTTAATTTTTAATGATTTCTCTTCAGTGATTTGACATGAATCGATTATTTTGTTAAAATGACGAAATAATAGTAGATCCACCTGTCGTACGTCACAACGATAACAAATGTGCATTACACTCTGTTTTGGTCCAGCTTGTTTGCTTTTTTGAACTTTCTTTGTTATCGAAAACCGTTTAGTTATTGCACAAAATGAACATTTTCGGAATTGCTTTCCTATTAATTTACCTGAAATTGTCGGGCTTGAAAGGATTTTAGTTATTGTATGTTACCAGCTAGGTTTTCGCCTCACTCAGTTTTCAGACCTTAAATTTTCCCGTAAAATGAGCCGAACACTAGTTTAACGGGCTTTGTAGCTCAGAATGTGACGTTGGCGTGATAAACTACCGTATTAGTGCAAAATCGTCAAAGACGGTATATTGTCAATGATTTTTCACATATCGTTTGTTGATATAAAGTTTTTTTGCCACAATCTATGGATTTCTCGCATTTTGATTGGTCGAGAGCCGTGGAAAATAGGAGTACATACAACGGTATGATGCTGATGCAAAAATTTTAATTTTGGCAAACGAAAAACTTGTTTTCAGCTACATAGTTTACAGTCACTAACAGTACATACCGAGCTGACTATCGTAAACCACAACCATAGTTCATAGCAAGCCAAATTTTTCATCAGTTGCAGAACTTTTCCAGTTTGTTCTTTCATTCAAGTAAAAACTGCTGGATCCAACGTATCGATGATTAGATTCACGGCGATGAAAGTTCATTTGTTGACGGCTTTTGGATACTCTCAGGCTCTGATAATACATCCAATGCATCACTTGCCAAAATCCACAGACCATCAAACATTCCGCTGAAGTACTGTTCTCTAAAGTTATTTCATATTTTTCAAGACAAGTTCACCACGACCTCGTGTTTTACTCCATTGACTACATTTTCCAGATTTTAGAGTATTTTTCGGCTTTGTTGACTGTCAAAATTATATACCATGATTGCGCGATCTGCGATGTTTTTGAGCAAGAGTTCGTCCAGAGAGGGTCATTATTTTCCACCTTTTTCGTAGCTAATTTGCGCGATTTATTCTGTTTTTGTGTTAAAAACATATTTAATATGCAGCCATGCGTAACAACAAGTATAAATTGGACAGAACAATCGCAAATTAACATAAGCGCTTGAGCTCTTGCCTGCATGCACGTCATCCGGTTTAGCTGCTTTGGTGATGGACGCTCAAGAACTTCAACAACCTAGCCTGCGTCCAATCACAGCTCAGCTAATGTTTTACATGTTTACTTCCGTTTCTTGTCAAAATAAAACTACGAATCGCACGTGAGTCTAATGTAATGTCGAACGAAAATATAATTCCCGAACAAGAAATTTTAAAAGCTCAATACAAAAGTCAATAGGGGACAAAAAGATTAGATACCTATGCAAATGAATTTTGCCTTTTGTGTAAAAAGTGTCTTCTTATAATCTATATGGAGACTGTCCCAGCTTTAAATCATACAATAATATTTTCAAACCTTCAACAAGGGGTGCATCTGACAAAGAAGAAATATCGGGATAACAGTAATGTTGATTCAAAGAACCATTCACAGGTTGAAAAGAGTGACTGACCGTTACCGTCAAGAATATTATTTCAATCTCCAGTTTTTCGAATCGCTCATATTTATCCCAAAGGTACCTTTCAAAAATCATAATGAAACCTTGCTGCGATTTTTATTTCCGAGTCATTTCAATTACACCTCTGAAGAGCTCCAAAACTATTGGCTTAATATACGTCATGTTTAACAGTATAAAAATGCTTCTGGTACCACATATTTTTATAGTTTTATTTCACAGCTACAGAGTGATAAATGTACTACTTTGTAGAGTGTTTTCATCGGGAAAGATTTGTCACAAGTAGTCAGCTAGAATTTCTCTGGCACGCCCCCACATTCTAGTACATACAAACATGGGCTCAAATTCAAGGTTTTTTGCAATTTTCCTCGTATAAATGCATATAACTAAAAAGTTAACGACGGATTTAGTTTTTTTGATCTTTCGTGGACCATATTATTTGGCTATAATTGAAATTCGATGCAAAAAAGTGCCGTATTTTTTAGTTGAATGGGTCTACCTTACAAGAGAATTGGCGTGACATGACCTCAAACTGGCCTGTCAGCCCACATAAATAGCTTTTATTGAAACTACACAGGCCTAGTCACGAAATTAACTACGGATTAGCATAGCCCGCGCTTTTATGGACATTTTGATACCAAATACATGTTAGTTCGTAAAATTTTCGCACCGTATTTCGGCCAGTTTTTATAATAATAATAATAATAATAGATTTATATAGCGCCAATTACGAGGTTCAATGGCGCTGTTACAATTAATAATAATATTTTTTAGAGTCCCATACAGAGTATATACACAACAGCCTCGAAGCTCTTCCTAGTATTTATATCTATTGATCATTGTATTAGTTTGACTCGATGTAAACTCCTGGGCATTCAAAAATATGATGTGTCAGGCTTCTCTGGTGTTGTTAGTATGACTATTGATAACAGCTTGTGCCTTCGCCGTTACACAACCAAAACTGATGAATCTGAGGGAACTTATAGCGGGTGAAAATACTCAATGCAAAGTAGTGGTGAACCCTTTTTCCATGCACAATTAATGTAACAAGTAAGTGTTATATATGTCGATGTATTAATCAGATCTAATCACGGCATGAAATTATAAAAGCAATAATCTATGACTGATTTGGGGATTTCGTGGAGGGGGAGGGGAGGGGGTCAAGCGAAAATATAAATTAAACTGAAGTACATATTGCATATTATATATATAATATTAATATACCGAAGTGAAAAACAATCAGAAACTGACAGGAAAAAAAGAAGAATAAGAATTCGAAGGGATTCGCAGGGGCTAGGACCGAAAAGACCAAATGTTCCAATTTGTAGGCAAATCTTTTCCGATGAAAATTTTGCATTCTTTAAAGGCTGCCATTTCCTCTTCCTCTTCACTATACGTGACAATTGTAGCCGGTAGCTCCTTTCTCTCGTTTTCTTTGTTTGCCATTGGTTTTTCAGCAATTCGGTTTCTCGTACTTTTAAGAGTCAGATGAGGGTTTTTTTTTTCAAAACTGAAAATCAATGTCGGTCTCTGATATTTCTTTTGTTGAGAACCCAAAGGACTTTGTAAATATCATAGTATATAAGACGAGGTTCTATACCTTCATTTCATTCCTTTACGCACTTTATTTACTTAGCGAAAACTAGTTTCGTTTTCTCAACCTCCTCAGTTCGCTAAAGATCTAACATAAATACTTGCCGTAGCCTGTGGGGAGATTTACGTGATATTTACTGCATGAGCGGCCGTGTTGTATCGGTAGATATAGATCCGAGCCGTAGGCGAGGATCTATATCTCCGATACAACACAGCCGCGAATGCTGTAAATGGCTTCTAAACCTCCATCCCAATTTACCTTAATACAGTATTAAACGAAATCTAAGCAAATAACACAATAAAATTACATAACTTTCTTGTAAAGGTACTTTTGACGTCACTGTCATGCACAGGATACACCTCAACTCGTCCCACATTGGAGAGAGCTTTTGTATTCGTAAGTAGGAAGCCGTAAGGATAATCGCAACTTGCTGTCGGTGCTATGCAAAGGTCAACAATCGAGCGTAGTATCTGTTAAATCAAACTTCAGAAAGTTGGTACACGTGTGGGATCTGTTCTTATCATGGCGCAACGAGAATGTTCAGTAAGATTGAAATTGGAGCACGATGTGCTAAACAGAGTGACGACAAATGACGTGATAGACCACCTTTACGAGACAGGAAGTTTTTCTGAAGGGACGATCAAGTGCGTACAGATTGACAAAGACGAATCCGTTGTTGTCACTTTTGCTGATCAAGTTTGTGTGGAACGTATTTTGGGTCTAGGGACGATGAATATAAACAGTTTCCCGGTGATAGTTTCCAGTGTAGACGCAAGACGCAAGTACGTGAAGGTTTATTACTTACCTTATGAAGTACAAAACAGTGATTTACAAGCGGCCTTGGCGGAGCACGGCCACGTGTATAATGTACGACGGGATGTGGGCTATAAAGGGATTGAGGATGGTGTAAGAACAGTGACTATGAATGTCAATGGAAATATCCCGAGCTTTATGAAAGTGGGCAAGTATGAATGCAAGATTTGGTATCGTGGCCAGCGACAGACATGCAGAAAGTGTTATAGCACGGAGCACTTCGCTCGGGATTGCCCTAATGTTCAGTGTTACCGATGTAAAGAAATGGGTCATGTCTCCAGAAATTGCTTGCAAGAGGAATACTGTGACAGATGTGGTCAGAGTGGCCATACAGAATGGAGATGCCGTATCTCGCACTACGAGAATGCAAGGGCGAGTGCATTAGAGCAGCCCGTGTCGGAGGTATTGGCTGAAGAGATGGTGGAGAAAGAACCGGAAAAAGAACAAGAGCAGCAGAAGCAGGAGTCGAAAGAAAGCGTAGCAATGGATGATCTACCATTTGGGGACACGGACGGGGAAGAGGAGCAAGTTACGAGCCAGGATGGGGGAGATATAGAGAGATTGAAAGAGGCGGAAGAAGTCACACAAATGGAGGCGGTGCAAGGGACGGCTAAAAGACAAAGACCGCCCTCCCCGCTTACAAGCCCAAGAACGAAGCAAAGGAAGGACGATAAGCAGAAAGAAAAGGAGGACGACGGCGAAAATTAGGTATATTTTAACTTAGTTTTTGCCTAGTCTTTTTGTCGAGAATTGAATTGAGTAACTTTTTTGGGTTTTTGAATATGTAATGGAGTGTAGTATGTAAATGTCTTTGTTTAACTTTAATGGCTAACCTAAACCTATTGTCATGTAATGTTCGTGGAGTGGCAACAGTAGCGAGGCGAGATGTAAAATGTCCAGTATTGTCGAAGTGGAATGTTGTGTTTGTACAAGAGTCTTTTGTTTGTAATCAACGGAAAGCTGAGCGGTTTGGAAAGGCATGGAAAGGTAAATGTTATTGGAGTTTTGGTGAGGTGAGGAGTGCGGGTGTAGGGATTTTGTTGAGCGATCGTGTGAGTTTAGATGTTTTGGACGTCCGTCGAGATACTGAGGGGAGAGTGTTGAGTTTGTTAGTCAAATGGGGGAATGTAAGATATACCTTTTTGTGTGTGTATGCGCCAGTGAATGTTAGCGATCGTAAATTGTTTTTTCAAGGGCTTCATGATTATGTTTTTGCAAACTCGTACTGTATAATGGGGGGGGATTTCAATTGTGTGTTGGAGAGTAGAGATACAACGGCGACGACAGGAACAAATAGGGCTGGGGGCGAGGAATTGAAGACGTTTTTGAGTGATTTTAAATTGTCTGATGCTTGGGTGTCTGTGCATGGTCGTACGGTTTCGTTTACATGGATGGGTCAGGGATAGGATCGAGATTAGATCGGTTTTATGTGTCAAAGGATTTAGTGGATGTTGTAACTGGCTGTTTTGTAGAAGTGTTAGGAGTATCGGATCATGATGGTGTTGTGTTGTCATTGAATCGTAGTGTGGGTGGTAAAAGCAAAGGGCTGTGGAAATTTAATAATGGGTTGTTGGAGGATAGTGAGTTTGTAAAGAGTATGAGAAAGTGGATAAGGCAATATTTAGAACGAAACAAGGGGGAGAGGGTAGGGGCTTTTTGGGTCAAGTTTAAGAAAGGGGTTAAGAAATTTGTCATTCGACATTCGGTTGCAAAGGCGAGAGAGAGAAGGAAGAAACGGGATAAGATAACAAATGAGATTATAAGGTTGAAAAGGGGTTTAGCTTTAGGGGAGGATGTGGCTGGGAGGATTAGTGAACTGAATGGGGAACTGAAAGCGGTAGTGATGAGAGAGAGTGAAGGTGTGATGGTAAGGAGTCGTGCGCAATGGATTGAGGAGGGGGAAAGACCGACGAGATATTTTTTTAACCTATGTGGGGGGCATGGGCGGGGGAATTATATAGATGTGTTGAAGGATGGAAATGGAACAGAATGGAGTGATGAGAGTGAAAAAAGGAAGGTGATTGAAATGTTTTACAGGAATTTGTTTAAGTTGGAAGATGGAGATGTTGATGTACAAGATGTATTGTTAGGTAAATTGTCAGCAGTGTTGTCAGATGAGTCGTGTAACAATTGTGAAGGGAGAGTAAGAGTGGAGGAGCTAGAGTATGCAGTGAAAGGAATGGCTAATGGGAAAACACCGGGAGATGATGGGCTATCGTTGGAATTTTACAAATGTTTTAGTGAGTTGTTACTACCTGTAGTGTGTCAGCTGGCAAATGAGAGTTTCGAAGTAGAGAGTTTGCCTGAGGAATGTGTGCGGAGTGTTGTGAGGTTGGCGTTTAAGAAGGGAGATCGGAAGGAACTCAAGAATTGGAGGCCGATCTCCCTTCTTAACTTGGATATAAGATAGTCTCTAAGGCTCTGAGTGTTCGTTTGAGGAGTGTCATGTCAGAGGTTGTGTGTGAAGACCAGACGTGTGGGGTGATGGGGAGGTCGATTACTGACAATTTGAATGTGATGAGAGATGTACTAGATCATATTGATCATACTGGGGAGGGAGGGGTCATTTTGACTTTGGATCAGGAGAAAGCGTTTGATAGGGTGGATAGGGGTTTTTTGAATAGGGTGTTGGGGAGGTTTGGTTTTGGGGAGGATTTTAGAAAGTGGATGAATGTGTTATATGTGGGTGCGACAGCGAAAGTGATTTGTAATGGGGAGTTGACGGAGAGCATTGTGCTAGAGAAGGGGATTAGGCAGGGGTGTTCGTTGTCACCTATGTTGTATGTGTTGATGGCAGAAGTGTTAGCGTGTAGTGTTCGTGCGGAGAAGGGTATATGTGGATTTTTGGTGCCGGGGTCGGGTGGTCAGCAGACTAATATTTCGCAGTATGCTGATGACACGACGGCGGTGCTGCGGGATGGGGTGTCAATTACTAAGTATTTAGATATAGTGGAGTTTTTTGGGCGTGGGACGGGGGCGAGGTTGAATAGAGGGAAATCAGAGGCAATGTGGATAGGATCGTGGAATAATAGAACGGATAAACCATATGGGCTAAAATGGGTAGTGCGAATGAAGGTATTGGGGGTGTGGTTTGGAGATAATGTAGAAGATGAGAACTGGGTGACGAAGTGTGAAAAGTTAAAGAAAGTATTAGATATGTGGAAAGGTAGATGTTTGTCGTTGAGAGGTAAAGTGTTGATTGTTAAAGTGTTGGGGTTGTCAAAGTTAGATTATGTGGCTAGGGTGTTAACTGTGCCGAGTTGGGTGGTGACTAAAGTGAATTCGTTAGTGTGGAGTTTTGTGTGGAATGGGAAAGTAGAGTTGATCAAAAGGGAAACGTGTTTGTTACCATGTTTGTCAGGGGGGTTGGGAATGGTGGATTTTGGGGTTCGTGTGCGCGCTTTGCATATAGCAAATGTAGTAGGGTGTTTAAATAGGTTGTCGGGTAAAATGTGGTGTTATTTGAGATATTATTTAGGGGTGCGGTTGTCATCGTTACGTGATGATTGGATGTCTTTACGGGATAACTCGAAGCCAGGGGCGGGGTTTTTGTCTCAATATTATAAAGCGGTGTATGCGGAAATTCGTTTGTGTTCAGTGCAATGTTGTGCAGTGGTGAGCAAGATGTATGAGTTCCTAGTAAAGAGTAAGTTGAAACAACCGAGGTGTATGGGATATTGGAGTGATGTGAGTGTAACTGAATGGAAGGATGTCTGGGGGGGGTTTCGTAACAGTTTGTCTGAAAACATTGTGGGGGAGGTGAGGTGGCGTATTGTACAGAGAGTGACAAAAGTGCGTGACAGTCTTGTTAGATGGGGGTATAAGGTGGTGTCTAAGTGGTGTGCAGTATGTGGGAAGGTTGAAACCATTGAGCATTGTTTTTTGGAGTGTAGTCGTGTGAAAAAAGCGTGGGGATGGGTCGTGAGAATAGTCAGAAAGTGGTCACGTGAGTTTGTTGTCAATGCAAAGTGTGTGTTTCTGGGTCTGTTCAAGGGGGAACGTAAAGACTTGGTGATGTTAGTAGTAGAATGTATGTTAAATAATATTTGGTTTTTCCGTAACAGTGCAACGTTTCGTAACAGTGTTCGTCCGTATATTGATATTGTAAGAAAGTGTAAGAAAGATATTGTGTTTCGTTTAAGTGTTGAGTCGTATCGTTTGAGTGCTAAGGATTTTCTAAAGATATGGGGGGACAAAAAATAATTTCTACAGTAAATATGAGTTTTTGCATAACTAATGAGCAAATATGGACAAAATCGATGGGCAGATAAAGGGTTAAGAGTAGTATTAACACATAATGAGGACACAGTCCTACCTAATTAAAGGTGGAGGCTGGCTTTGAACAGTGAAAACAAAAAATTAAGGAATATAAGAGAATATTGGAAAAAAAGGGAAGTTATGCAGTTTTTGCATACTAATGAGCAAATATGGACAAAATCAAGTGGCAGATAAAGGGGTTAAGAGTAGTATTGACAATTACTGAGGACGCAGTCCTGCTTAAATAAAGGTGGAGGTGGTTTTGGGAAGGAAAAAACGAAAAATTAACGAATATTAGAGAAAATTAGAGAAAAAAGTTTAAATTTATGCAGTTTTGGAAATTGAAAATTTTGGAAAATAAATCGTATAACATGAAAGGGAATAAGAAGTAATTAAAGTAATAGGAGGTACAAGTTGTAAAAAGTGTAAATAGTTAGAAGTATGACGTTCTGAGTATAATGTAGAAAAATTGTGTAACTGGGTTAGTGCCCATTTGTTTTTAAATCTTATTAAAGATTTTATTTAAAAAAAAAAAAAAAAAAAAAAAAAAAATCTGTTGATCACACGTGTGGGACCTATCTCGGACGTTTGATCTGTTCTTATCATGGCGCAACGAGAATGTTCAGTAAGATTGAAATTGGAGCACGATGTGCTAAACAGAGTGACGACAAATGACGTGATAGACCACCTTTACGAGACAGGAAGTTTTTCTGAAGGGACGATCAAGTGCGTACAGATTGACAAAGACGAATCCGTTGTTGTCACTTTTGCTGATCAAGTTTGTGTGGAACGTATTTTGGGTCTAGGGACGATGAATATAAACAGTTTCCCGGTGATAGTTTCCAGTGTAGACGCAAGACGCAAGTACGTGAAGGTTTATTACTTACCTTATGAAGTACAAAACAGTGATTTACAAGCGGCCTTGGCGGAGCACGGCCACGTGTATAATGTACGACGGGATGTGGGCTATAAAGGGATTGAGGATGGTGTAAGAACAGTGACTATGAATGTCAATGGAAATATCCCGAGCTTTATGAAAGTGGGCAAGTATGAATGCAAGATTTGGTATCGTGGCCAGCGACAGACATGCAGAAAGTGTTATAGCACGGAGCACTTCGCTCGGGATTGCCCTAATGTTCAGTGTTACCGATGTAAAGAAATGGGTCATGTCTCCAGAAATTGCTTGCAAGAGGAATACTGTGACAGATGTGGTCAGAGTGGCCATACAGAATGGAGATGCCGTATCTCGCACTACGAGAATGCAAGGGCGAGTGCATTAGAGCAGCCCGTGTCGGAGGTATTGGCTGAAGAGATGGTGGAGAAAGAACCGGAAAAAGAACAAGAGCAGCAGAAGCAGGAGTCGAAAGAAAGCGTAGCAATGGATGATCTACCATTTGGGGACACGGACGGGGAAGAGGAGCAAGTTACGAGCCAGGATGGGGGAGATATAGAGAGATTGAAAGAGGCGGAAGAAGTTACACAAATGGAGGCGGTGCAAGGGACGGCTAAAAGACAAAGACCGCCCTCCCCGCTTACAAGCCCAAGAACGAAGCAAAGGAAGGACGATAAGCAGAAAGAAAAGGAGGACGACGGCGAAAATTAGGTATATTTTAACTTAGTTTTGCCTAGTCTTTTTTTAGAATTGAATGGAGTAACTTTTTTGGGTTTTTTGAATATGTAATGGAGTGTAGTATGTAAATGTCTTTGTTTAACTTTAATGGCTAACCTAAACCTATTGTCATGTAATGTTCGTGGAGTGGCAACAGTAGCGAGGCGAGATGTAAAATGTCCAGTATTGTCGAAGTGGAATGTTGTGTTTGTACAAGAGTCTTTTGTTTGTAATCAACGGAAAGCTGAGCGGTTTGGAAAGGCATGGAAAGGTAAATGTTATTGGAGTTTTGGTGAGGTGAGGAGTGCGGGTGTAGGGATTTTGTTGAGCGATCGTGTGAGTTTAGATGTTTTGGACGTTCGTCGAGATACTGAGGGGAGAGTGTTGAGTTTGTTAGTCAAATGGGGGAATGTAAGATATACCTTTTTGTGTGTGTATGCGCCAGTGAATGTTAGCGATCGTAAATTGTTTTTTCAAGGGCTTCATGATTATGTGTTTGCAAACTCGTACTGTATAATGGGGGGGGATTTTAATTGTGTGTTGGAGAGTAGAGATACAACGGCGACGACAGGAACAAATAGGGCTGGGGGTGAGGAATTGAAGACGTTTTTGTGTGATTTTAAATTGTCTGATGCTTGGGTGTCTGTGCATGGTCGTACGGTTTCGTTTACATGGATGGGTCAGGGAATAGGATCGAGATTAGATCGGTTTTATGTGTCAAAGGATTTAGTAGATGTTGTAACTGGCTGTTTTGTAGAAGTGTTAGGAGTATCGGATCATGATGGTGTTGTGTTGTCATTGAATCGTAGTGTGGGTTGTAAAAGCAAAGGGCTGTGGAAATTTAATAATGGGTTGTTGGAGGATAGTGAGTTTGTAAAGAGTATGAGAAAGTGGATAAGGCAATATTTAGAACGAAACAAGGGGGAGAGGGTAGGGGCTTTTTGGGTCAAGTTTAAAAAAGGGGTTAAGAAAGTTGTCATTCGACATTCGGTTGCAAAGGCGAGAGAGAGAAGGAAGAAACGGGATAAGATAACAAATGAGATTATAAGGTTGAAAAGGGGTTTAGCTTTAGGGGAGGATGTGGCTGGGAGGATTAGTGAACTGAATGGGGAACTGAAAGCGGTAGTGATGAGAGAGAGTGAAGGTGTGATGGTAAGGAGTCGTGCGCAATGGATTGAGGAGGGGGAAAGACCGACGAGATATTTTTTTAACTTATGTGGGGGACATGGGCCCCATGGCGAATTATATAGATGTGTTGAAGGATGGAAATGGAACAGAATGGAGTGATGAGAGTGAAAAAAGGAAGGTGATTGAAATGTTTTACAGGAATTTGTTTAAGTTGGAAGATGTAGATGTAGAGGTACAAGATGTATTGTTAAGTAAATTGTCAGCAGTGTTGTCAGATGAGTCGTGTAACAATTGTGAAGGGAGAGTAAGAGTGGAGGAGTTAGAGTATGCAGTGAAAGGAATGGCTAATGGGAAAACACCGGGAGATGATGGGCTATCGTTGGAATTTTACAAATGTTTTAGTGAGTTGTTACTACCTGTAGTGTGTCAGCTGGCAAATGAGAGTTTCGAAGTAGAGAGTTTGCCTGAGGAATGTGTGCGGAGTGTTGTGAGGTTGGCGTTTAAGAAGGGAGATCGGAAAGAACTCAAGAATTGGAGGCCGATCTCTCTTCTTAATTTGGATTATAAGATAGTCTCAAAGGCTCTGAGTGTTCGTTTGAGGAGTGTCATGTCAGAGGTTGTGTGTGAAGACCAGACGTGTGGGGTGATGGGGAGGTCGATTACTGACAATTTGAATGTGATGAGAGATGTACTAGATCATATTGATCATACTGGGGAGGGAGGGGTCATTTTGACTTTGGATCAGGAAAAAGCGTTTGATAGGGTGGATAGGTTTTTTTTGAATAGGGTGTTGGGGAGGTTTGGTTTTGGGGAGGATTTTAGAAAGTGGATGAATGTGTTATATGTGGGGGCGCGACAGCGAAAGTGATTTGTAATGGGGAGTTGACGGAGAGTATTGTGTTAGAGAAGGGGATTAGGCAGGGGTGTTCGTTGTCACCTATGTTGTATGTGTTAATGGCAGAGGTGTTAGCGTGTAGTGTTCGTGCGGAGAAGGGTATATGTGGATTTTTGGTGCCGGGGTCGGGTGGTCAGCATACTAATATTTCTCAGTATGCTGATGACACGACTGCGGTGCTGCGGGATGGGGTGTCAATTAGTAAGTATTTGGATATAGTGGAGTTTTTTGGGCGTGGGACGGGGGCGAGGTTGAATAGAGGGAAGTCAGAGGCAATGTGGATAGGATCGTGGAATAATAGAACGGATAAACCATATGGGTTAAAATGGGTAGTGCGAATGAAAGTTTTGGGGGTGTGGTTTGGAGATAATGTAGAGGATGAGAACTGGGTGGCGAAGTGTGAAAAGTTAAAGAAGGTATTAGATATGTGGAAAGGTAGATGTTTGTCGTTGAGAGGTAAAGTGTTGATTGTTAAAGTGTTGGGGTTGTCAAAGTTAGATTATGTGGCTAGGGTGTTAACTGTGCCGAGTTGGGTGGTGACTAAAGTGAATTCGTTAGTGTGGAGTTTTGTGTGGAATGGGAAAGTAGAGTTGATCAAAAGGGAAACGTGTTTGTTACCACGTTTGTCAGGGGGGTTGGGAATGGTGGATTTTGGGGTTCGTGTGCGTGCTTTGCATATAGCAAATGTCGTAGGGTGTTTAAATAGGTTGTCGGGTAAAATGTGGTGTTATTTGAGATATTATTTAGGTGTGCGGTTGTCATCGTTACGTGATGATTGGATGTTTTTACGGGATAACTTGAAGCCAGGGGCGGGGTTTTTGTCTACATATTATAAAGCGGTGTATGCGGAATTTCGTTTGTGTTCAGTGCAATGTTGTGCAGTGGTGAGCAAGATGTATGAGTTGCTAGTGAATAGTAAGTTGAAACAACCGAGGTGTATGGGTTATTGGAGCGATGTGAGTGTAACTGAATGGAAGGATGTCTGGGGGGGGGTTTTGTAACAGTTTTGTCTGAAAATATTGTGGGTGAGGTGAGGTGGCGTATTGTACAGAGAGTGACAAAAGTGCGGGATAGTCTTGTTAGATGGGGGTATAAGGTGGTGTCTAAGCGGTGTGCAGTATGTGGGAAGGATGAAACTATTGAGCATTGTTTTTTGGAGTGTAGTCGTGTGAAAAAAGCGTGGGGATGGGTCGTGAGAATAGTCAGAAAGTGGTCACGCGAGTTTGGTGTCAATGCAAAGTGTGTGTTTTTGGGTTTGTTCAAGGGGGAACGTAAAGACTTGGTGATGTTTGTTGTGGAATGTATGTTAAATAATATTTGGTTTTTTCGTAATAGTGCGACGTTCCGTAACAGTGTTCGTCCGTATATTGATATTGTAAGAAAATGTAAGAAGGATATTGTGTTTCGTTTGAGTGTTGAGTCGTATCGTTTGAGTGTTAAGGATTTTCTAAAGATATGGGTAAGACAGGAGGATTTTTTTGAGTAGGTGATTACTAGAATAAGCAATTATGCATACTAATGAGCAATTTTGCTCAGAAACGTGGAACTATTAATGGCCTTAGAGCAGATACAGCAATTAGCTGATGGGAGAATAAGTAGTAAGAAATGGTGGAGGAAAAAACAAAAAGACAAAAACTGTACATATTAGAGATTATCGGAAATAATTAATTTATGCAGGAATATCAAGTTGTAAAGAGTGTAGATAAGTTATGAGTTATGAGTTATGGGGTTTTCGAGTATAATGTAAATTGGGAATTTAGGAATAAGATGAATTGTAAATATGTAGAATTATGAGGTTTAGGGTTTTGGGTATAATGTAGAAAAATTGTGTAACTGGGTCAGTGCCCATTTGTTTTTAAATCTTATTAAAGATTTTATAAAAAATAAAAAATAAAAAAAAAATGAGACCTTTGCATGACCTGTGTCAGTTCTATATCACTGATATATAACTGATGAATAAAACATTAGTGCTTATCAGTGATACAGCACTAATGTTTTATTCATCAGGTCTGCATCACTGATACAGACACTGATGTTTTATTCATCAGTGTCTGTATCGGGGTATACAGATCCATGCATGTGACCGATTCAACCAACCTGGTTGGATCAATTGCTCATGAATTATTAATGAGGTTTAGAATATCTGATATAGATTGTCCTAATTTGCATACTAATTTAACTTGGATTTTCTTGGCCAAAATTATTTCAATCTTGAATATTTTTGTAGAAAATATTAAATCCATGCATCCATTTGAGATACTCAAATAAAACTACTCGAAGCTCTTTTCTGTATTAAGTCGGTACTAAGTCGTTACTGGCTTTGATTTTAGCAGTCTCTGCATTTTCACCAGCTTCACTTGTTGATAATTATCAACTAAATATTGCCATTTGTTCTCATGTTCAACTATTGTGGGATTGTATTCTTTTTTTTACCCAATTCACGATCTCTCAAGTTAGTCGGTAAAACTTGCTTTACTCATCGGAGAGAAAGAAGGCCATGTATGTCCTTTCTGTCTCCGTTTGTCCTGATAGTCCTCGGTTTGTCCTTATAGACCTTATAATGTCCTTAGTGTCCTTAGTTTGACCTTGTTGTCCTTGAAGTGACCCTTGGATGTGGCCCGATTAGAGATGTCCGTTTTAGCGGCATAAGCTCAAGTTTGGCACAAATTAAGGGACCATTGTTTAAAACCAGTTCTGTGACTGCATTTCACAGTAAGTCATTGTTTGTAAAACAAAGCCGCCGAGGAAAGAATTTGGAAAAGAACAGTCTCCAAAATGATTTTGAATACTTCATTGTTTTGAATACTTCATTCTTTGGGAACAAAGAACTTTTTGTTCCAAACAATTCCATTTCATTTCCATGTATGTCAATGCAGATTTGAAATGGGTCAAAGTATATAAGAATGTAAACACTGCGTTAGCCGATTTGGTCCATTATGGTGAGTTTTGACAGAATTACATTCATAATTTATTTACGGTAAAAACATCGATCAATGTCACGACACGTAGCCGTGCGTCATGTCAGGTGTTCCATGCTCGAGAATCCAGCGGTGCTCTTCGGCGCGGCCGGTCTCGGAAACGTCGCCCCGCCAGAAGTCGTTCTAGCAGGCTTCTCTGGCGGGGCGACGCTTAATTTCATCCGAGCCCGCGCTGAAGAGCACCGCTGGATCAGTCTCGAGCATGCAGATGAATCGTGGCAAGTTTACTGATTACAATATTTCATTGGTATTCTCTAAAAATAATTATATTCTGTCAGATATATAGTTTTTGACATTGTCGAAAGATACGAAACCATATGGACCGGCTACTGACCTATACCGGTTTATACAGGAAAACAGAAAATTGGTATAATATTTTACATGTAATACGTCTAGCAGTGTGAGTTCGTACTATATTCCCATTTTTTTCATATTCTCATTTTGTTGAGCAGAAAAAAAGAAAAATAGAGGATGCCCTTCCAGAGTTATTATCTTCGGTAAAGGAGGCTGCAGAGGCCCATAAAGTGAGAGAGTACTTTTCAAGATAGTGACTAGACGCAGTGAACATCCTGGTCCCGGATTGTTCATAAAGTGGATAGCGCTATATCCATTCCGTTGGATCTTTATTGAGTGGATTAGTTGATGCTGTTATCCATTGAAAAATGTATCCAACGGATAGCGTTATCCGCTCTTTGAACATCCGCCACCTGGATTTCACTAGCGATGCAAGCATAAGTACTTGTGTAGCCAGTATCAATATAAATAGCAGCTCTCAGAAAAAATGTTATTACCTTCGTTGAAATATGTCATTGTCAGAATGATGTATCATGTTTTCCTATCTTGCGTCAGTGAAAACTGGCTTAATTACTCATTAAATGAAATTACAGGTGTAAAGCACGATATTTGTCCATAAAATGTTTGCATGTATAAGCATATCAAAAATGGGTTGTAACTCATTTGATCAAGAAGTATATACTTTAATGTTAAAAAGTGTTGACTAATAGTACGAATCAGACTCTGTGGTCTGCATTTCAAGGAAATATGAAATGAGAAGGATGAAAGTAATGCAGTTTATTTATCATTCTATTTATTGTAAAATATTATCTCATTAGGTCAGTGTTTTCAATTGTAACTAGTATTGTTCTGTAATTATTGTAATCTGTAGTTATTGTATCTAGTGGGCCAAATTGGAAGCCAGTATTGTTGTATTGCTGTATTTGTAAACCCACTCAAAATAAACATTATTATTATTATTATTATGAAGTTTATTGGTCCAACTACATATCGTGGAAAAGTATAATATTTAAAATTAAACTTAATTAGCCTTGCCCCTAAAAATTCCACCCACTCTAGTTGAATCGATAAGGTATGCACCATGATGAAAGAACGCAAAGACACTCGTCATGTTTAAAGAGTCTACCTTCCTCAAGCTCCCGGAGGTTTCTTCAACTGATTTTCTTACAATATGGGTTCAAAGATCACATTTCATGGAAACTGTTGAGACTGACAAAGTATCAAGAAAATAGTTTACAAAGATCTATATCAGTGTAGGTTATCGACATAGGGCCACGCTTTAGGGCCACGTTAGGGCCACAAGTTTATCAGTTACTTCTATACTGTCACGTGTTACCCTCTTTAAATAAAGTCTTACTTACTTACATGTAGCGAGGGGTTATGGGATATATTCACCGAGGTCGCCCGAGGTTAATATATTCCATGCCATAACCCCGAGCGAAAGTTTGACAAAGATTTTCAAACAAAACACGGTCCTATGAGAAGGACGTCATTAATCAGGTTATGGTTCCTGATTTCCCAAGTGGAATTGCAAACAAATGCTTTTCCATTCTGTATACTGTAATGTTAACGAGCTTCATCAAAAAAAAACTAGCTAAAGCATTTTTTGTCCAGAAATATTTATCAGTTAGCTCAATGGTATACAGTGTACAGTGTGGTCTAGTAAGCCAAAAGGTCTTGGGTTCGATTCCCGATATGTCGGTATTTATCAAATATTTTTTTCTTCATAGAAAAAGGTGGAAAAACAAAGAAAACCGTGTCAAATTGAAATTACGAGCTGATAATTCGTTCTCTATTCAAATATTTAGTGTACGACTTCTGTAAAGAGAAAATCTATTATAAAATAAATTATGCTTGGCATAGCTTGTGCCAGTGCCGCTAAAACGGACATCCCTATTAAGGCCCGATATTAAGGCCCGATATGGCCCGATAAGGCCCGAAAAGACCCGATGTGGCCCGACATGTTCCGATATGGGCCGATGGCTGTAGACTCCTCTTTACACATGTTTTTTTTTCTTGGGGCGACATTTTAACATATCGAAAAGTAATGGAAAAACAAAATATTAATTATGGACACAGAGAGCTTTGGATGGGAAAAAAGCAACTGAGGCAGCTATACATCAACGAAAGTTCTTACTAAATAAACTCTTTTACAAACAGCCTATTGTAGAACAATATGCGAACCCTATGTACAAGTTATAATATAACTGTTATTTAATGAAATAAATTGAAATGTAACTTGACCAACTCATTTAATTCTTACTTTGCAGTGGTTAAATAAACTTCTTGTTGACAACCAACATTTTGTCAATGTTTTTATTGTTAATCGGCCTCATAGCATGATAAATATTCAAAGAAATATATCTAATCGCATTAGAGTTTTTACATTGCTTGAGCTATGGTATGTATAAAGTGCAAACCATATGACCGTGAAACAGTACTAACTAATTAGTACATAACACAAAACAGTTCCAAGCAATTACCAAAGTTTGTGAAATAATTAGCTTGTTCTTAAGTTGGTTTGAAAATCGTTTTCTTTGGTACAGTTTTCTTGCTTTGGGATTGAATGCGTTGCTTTTCCATCACCAATAGCGAATAATTCTGACTCCATTTCTTGTGTTGAATGAATGTTTGTTTTTGAACTTTGCGGTTTTGAACTCTTCTTTGTTCCAGTGAACCAAAACAATCCAGGGAGAACAAAGGCCTTGCCCAGACTTGTCCAAAACAAAAAAAACCCTTTCATTAATTACTCGGGTACTTCCGGAAGAAGCCCGAGTTATAAAATGCGCTTTCTTTTTTATTTTTACTGTTATAAAGTGCGCTTTCTTTTTTTTTCTTCGTTGTCCACTAAATGCGAAGAATGTGCTCGAATCAGTCAGGAATGTCTGTTACAGGGTTTCGATTGGCTGAAAACGGGGGGCGATGATATCCGAACGCCTAATGAAGTAATTATATGCTCAAACGGGTCAAATAGTTACCGAGCGTATATCAAACTAAATCCGAAGTATTGTTCGCTCTAGAGTCATCGTTAATAGAAGTGCTAACTCATCGTTCCACGACTACTGACTAGAAGTGCTGTGTAGAAGCTCGTGCTGTATCGAGAGAGAAGCAGTTGTGTTTAACAAATCAAATGAACTGAAAAGCAAATCAAATGAACTCCAAAACTATCATGATCTTGCTATGCCATGTTCTGCCAATGGTGTGTGTCGGTCAGCAGATATAGAGATCTACGAATCGTCGACGTTTCGTCTGAAATACGTACTTGGGACGTATATTCATGCTTAGATGGTTCTGATAACGTCGGCCTGTACATTCTTGCTGTGTTGAGGTCCCTACGAAATTCGATCACTTGTCTGAGACTTTGTCTAGCTACGGGACGCGTCTTGGTTTGTTTGGTTATAACATTTAGCGATTAAGCCTACAGTCATATCATTTCGGCTACTGCATTATCATTTTTAATAATGTCCGAGTATACGCTCATTGAGCGTCTTGTTTTTATTTATTTTTCTTCGTAGTACACAAAATGCGAAGTATGTGATCGTATCGAGTTTCAAGATTACCCAGCAGATAATGTCGTTGTGCTTGCTGCATGACTGCCGTCACGCCGTGGTTTCAAAAACCCGTTTAAAAGGTATCCGACAATAAAATGAAACACATTTCTGAGAAATATAATGATTGAAGTTTATTTTATTCCACGTTTGAAACATTCAGAAGGAAAAGGAATCGTAAAAATCGAACTTCAACTTGAAACTTCATCAAAGCAAATAGGCCGTCATCAACGCCACGGACTAAGCAAGGTCAATGTACGAAATTCGGGGATAACTTCGAACGTAACACTTTTATGTATCCAACTTGAAGGAAAGAAACGCTCCTCTCACTTATGTCACACACGCTGTTCGTCAATGTGAAAGGTTTCAGAATGATTTTCGGACACATCGAAGGCATGAATTCCGAAATTTATAGGCAGAGACAGTAGCTTCGTCGAGCTTCGTCACATCATAGTCTGAATCGACTGGATGTTTGAAAAATACGCAGTTCGGGAATGATTTTTGAGTCCTTTTAATTGATTTGACCGACTTTCCTCTGCGACAACGAACAAACCAAAGACGTTATCAGAACCATCTGACCATGAATATGCAACCTCAACTGGACGTCCCAAGTACGTACTGAAGACGGACGATTCGGAGATCACCGATACATAGTCTCCCTCGTCACGCAACTGTCATCGGTCATTGTCATAATGCCCGAGTGTACGCTCATTGAGCGTCTTGTTGTAATCAGTGAAATTTCAGATAATTGAATTACAACTTAATATGTGATTAGTAATGGTAATAGAACTGAGTGGAGTGCAATTTGGTCTGAAATCATACGAGTGATTACAAAATTGCACGACCGCGTAGCGGGAGTGCAATTTGTTATCACGAGTATGATTTCAGACCAAAATTGCACGACACGAAGTTCAATTACCTATTAATCATATTCATTTTGAAATCTTTTCAAATACACTCGTCAGTATATTTAGGTGGTAAGTTGCAATAATAAGAATAATTTTGATGCCTAAAATACAACTCTTTCATTCTAAATTACAAATTACTTTTTATGAAGAATCGTTTGAATTTAATAAAATTAGAGTTTCTGTGCAAAAATTTAAAAAAAAAAAAATTTGGTGCAATTAATGATCCAAAATAGTGCAATTAATGATTTAATTACATCCATTTTGAAATCACTAGCATTTCCTGTAATCTGATTGGTTAAAAATGGTGCGATTTATTCCCAAATCGCACCTTTTTAATAAATCGCACCTTTTTGAGCTCTAAATCGCACCAATTTGAACATCCAATGAAATTGCAGGAACAACATAAAACAAGCAATCAGAACACAGGAAAAAAAAAAAAGGAAAAAAAATGAACAGGAAAGACTTTGGATTTTACCACAACAAATCTTTCATATTTTACAAAACAAATGGTGACTTTTTCAACTTACAGTTTTTTATTGTTGACTATTCCCTCTTTCAAGCTGAAGAGGCACTGAATGTGAATGATTATCCGTCATTTGACATCCATTTGCATTCAGAAAATGCAGAATAAACAACCAAAACAGGACCAAAACAAGCGAACAAGCTCCGGTAACTCCTAGTCGTAGCGAGTCCGGTCCATTCCGGAATTTGCGATTGGAAAAACAGTTCGAGTTTCTAGTAATTCTACACAAGCCAAGATATTGATGAATTAAAGTCTCGGGCCATTAACAATAAGACTAAAACCGTTCCACAAAGCAATGGCTTTCTGTGTTTGAAAATTGGTGCAAGCCGTCCAACAATCTTGAAATTGAAATCAACATTGACAAAAAAATGGCGCCTGTTGTAGTGTTGACCTCGACAAGACTCTCACTCGATCAGTTCTGTGCAGAAGTCAAACGAAAGGACGGCGAAGACATTGGGCCACAATCTCTAAGAATTATTCAGAGTGCCATTGAGCATCGTTTGAAGTAGAATAATTATCCTGTAAGCGTAGTATTTACTGTAAAATGTCCAGTGAATTTCACGGCTCGGCAAATCCTCAACACGAAGGTCATACGACAGCAGGGCAAGTGATCCCAAAACTACACCAGCTGTACGTTCAATTACTACTCAAAAGAACAACCAGCAACGGTAAAAAAGTGATGTTGGGCTTTTGTCTGTGATTCTAACGGCGAGATAGAGAATAAAGAAGGACTTTTGTACCAAGTGTCGAGTAGATTGTACGTTCAACTGACTTTGCATGTGCTCAATCGTTCAATGCGCACGTGACGTGACATTTTGTCAATACTCGTCACGTGACATTTTGCTGTAAATATTAAAATCGTTTGTATATGTTTTCCGGTATCGAATGAGTGTAAATTTCAAAATGGATATAATTAAGTGGTAATTGAACTTCGTGTCGTGCAATTTTGGTCTGAAATCAAACTTGCAATTACAAATCGCACTCCCGCTACGCGGTCGTGCGATTTTGTAATCGCGCGTTTGATTTCAGACCAAATTGCACTCCACTCAGTTCAATTACCATTATTAATCGCACCATTTTTAGCCAATCAGATTGCAGGATTTACTAGTGATTTCAAAATGAATATGATTAGTATAGGTAATAGCATGGTTTGTAGTGATATTTGGGATAAATACCACGAGTGATATTTCAAAATTGTTTCACTCGTGGTATTTATCCCAAATATCACGTACAAAACATGCTATTAAATGTTTATAACATGACCTAAGAAAATACTGCAATTTCGATCAGTTGTTTGTAGTTTTACCATGAACTAATGGAAAATGCTCTCAAGTAAATTATTTTCATAGAAAAACGTTCATAAATTAGATAACAAATGAAGAAAACAGAAACAAGAGGTTTCTAAAGCTTTATTTTTACCTTTTTCAGCAATATTAAATTATTTCACTTCTCGATAACCGTTACTGGCTTTAGCACGATCAACAGTCGATCGTTTCTCGCTGATTTTTGCAGTCTCAGCCAAAGAAAACCTTCCTGATTTGTCGACAATATATCCATGTTGATGTACTTTTTCAATTTGTTGTTCTTGAGATTTGTTTCTAGGTATATTTCAGCTTTTTTAGCGAGAAAAAATATGTCGGGTTTATCCGCCATCTTGGATTTGAATGTCATGCTTGGTGCTCAAACAATGGTTACCATGGTGATTTTGAAATACCACTCCTGAGAGCTTGAAATACCACTATTGCGCTGAAATACTACTCCTCTCAGCCAATCGAATTGCAGGATTTTCTTAGGTCATTTTATAATAAGAAGTATAGTCGTTTGAGGTGTATAACAAATTTTATTTACAAAATATACTGGTGAATATTTACATTCAATTTGAAGCTTAATCAATCGAGATCAAACATTTAAGTTACAAAAACTAATCAAAAAGAGGTCAAACAGTTCAAACTAAAGAGTTCTGCGTTATGATTGTTTTGATTTTGGTTTGAAAATGTAACTTTCGAATACAGTTAAGTGCTGAAATAGTTTTTTGGTGCCGCTGTTTTCAGAAGAGTACTATTGGCTTCTACTTTTGTGTTGCAATAGTGCTTCTCGTGCATCACGTGAAGAGCTCGAGAATCGTTCCCCTGTTTCCAAAATTTTAAAATCGTAGGAACCCGATGCAGTAAATACCACGTACGGAAACCTTAGTACTGTAACTCCACCATCAATATCGGGAAAATAAGAACAATATTTCTTCTCTTCTTTCAACATTTTTTCCCAAGGATAGGTGTCGATATCTTTTTTAATAAAACACTCCACTGACAATGCTCTTGCAATAGTACTGAAGTACAGTGTTTTGTTACGAACCAAAATTGTTCGCTCATGCGGGAGGGAGACTTCGTTGGATAGTTCTCTCATCTGGTAAAAACTCATGGAATTGAATTTGACAAAGATTTCCAAACATTGTTTCATCTCTTTGTATTCAGGATGGTTGCTTGGGAGGATAGAATAGTATCCTGCTCTAAGCGGTCTTCCCCTCTCTATAATGGCTAAGTTATGGGGAAATTGGTAGCCGGATTGCTATCAAGGAAGATGATACGAAAATAAGAGGGTATGGGAGGGTGGGACCAATAAAAAATAATAATAACCAACCGAACGAAAGCAAACACGACCACCGGGGGCGAGCTGAGAAGACCACAAGATGCAATCAATACACGTGTGAAACCCTTGCGCCTGTATCGGGACCAACGCTTACTATCGAGTGACGATGGGGCATGGTTACTCAGCCCTTACATACGCTGTGAGAGACCGCTGAGCATAGTATCCTATTCTAAGCGGTCTTCCCAGCTCTATAATGGCTAAGTTATGAGGAAATTGGTAGCCGGCAACAAAGGAAACTCAACCGATCGAAAGAACTGGCCCAAGAGACCCAAGACTCAAACCTAAAGAAAGCACAGACGTTGAGTTTGCTTCAACACGAATAGCATGATTAATTGTATTCTATTATCCCCTGGGATAAAGTGGGAGTAGGCCCACCCAGGTGACCCACGAGGGTTCGGACAGTAACCTTCAAAGGATCAAAGCACTTCCAGATATCCCAGTCGGGGGACTAAGGGTACATATGGGAGGGGAAAGGGCCAGCCCAGGGGATAACAGCCCTGCCGTTCGGTGGAACCGAAAGGGAATAAGACTCCCCTAACAAGCACTCTTACACCCAGGGTGGTGGATGGAGGGAAAGAGATAAATATAAATAAATAAATAAAACATGCTTAAATCACTATGGCAACCCAACATTTCATGGCAAACAAACTATAATGACTAACAAAGGCTCTCCGGCCAATAATAGACATAGAGCCTCGAGCAGCCTCGCACTCCAAGGGCCCCTGTTAAAGGCATAAGCAACGTCAGCCCATCCATATAAGACAGTCACATATGAAATAACAGACATGAAACGACCAGTAAACGGGCGAGACAATCGCATCAATCTGGACAAACGAGTAAAGCGGCGGAACGACCGCAACAGTACCTGGTACGGGCAGAAAACAGGCGGAACGACCGCAACCATAACTGGAAACGACCAGTAAACAGGCGGACCAACGTCGACAATCTGGAATTTACCTACCAGCAAATATGCGGACTCACCGCGACACATAGGGTAGAATTCTATTGTTCACGGCGACATCTACTTACGGTCGAGTAACGGATGAACGATTGGCATAATTAGCATATCCGATTTATGGATATGAATTTGATTGGTTTGAAGCTAATCCCATGGGTAGCAACTGGTTCTCGCACAAGTTTTGACGTCTGTCATTCAAAGTGACATGTGGTCCCTAAATCCCAACAGTAATCCAAACAGTAATCTCAACAGTAATCCAAACAGTAATCTCAACAGTAATCAGACTAATCCCATTGATTATTAACTACACTATGTTCAGCAAAACTGATTCAACAGAGCTTGCGAATTATATACGACTTGATTTACAAATTACGAACAGTCTTGATGAATCCGCCAATGGACAAACAACATTCATGATTCCAATAATGATTTGAGTGGTACTTCTTTTACCGGCATCATGAATCGGTTGCCAAGATACGCACAAAAACAGCATTCTTGATTCAAACTGCCGCTTATATATTGGAGTAATCTTTGATTCAAACCCAAACGTTTAGATGATAGTCCTAATAAAGCCGCTTAGTCGGTTGATTCCAGGTTTTAATTACTAGGTGTGTATAGAACTGGTAGAACTGATCTGCTTTGACACATCACTCTGTTGTGATCGGTGACTTATTGTGACTTCCCTTATCCCTGTTCTCATCATAAACAACAACAACATATTGGTTGAATAAGCATTTTCTGAGAATTTTGACTTGCACCGTTCGGGCTTGTGTTCTTTGTAAATGTGACAAAAGAGTTTGTGTAGAAACTCAAACTCTTTGTCACAACTTCCATGCTTTGGGTACAAGTTGTGACAGACACAAACAGATAATTGTGAACGCTCTATGAACTTGGGTATCAAATTAATTGCCATTCAAAACAGTTGTTACTGCTCTGATTGGCTTTCACAATAGGCCGGTCACGGTCGTGGAATTATCATTCCAACAGCGTTGATTCCAGTAATCTTTCATTCAAACTTTTAGATCATACTCCTAATAAAGCCGCTTTAGTCGGTTGTCAAGATAAACACACAAACAACAATGATTCCAGTAATCTTTGATTCAAACTTTTAGATCGTACTCCTAATAAAGTCGCTTTAGAGTGCAGTCCATATGTCCGTGAAATAATACTTATATTATAAAGTCGCTTTAGTCGGTTTCATCAGTCAAGATAAAGTTAGTACACACAATGGACAACAATGATTCCAGATTCCAGTAATCTTTGATTCAAACTTTTAGATCGTACTCCTAATAAAAGTCGCTTTAGTCGGTTGTCAAGATAAACACACAAAACAACAATGATTCCAGTAATCTTTGATTCAAACATTAGATCATACTCCTAATAAAGCCGCTTTAGTCGGTTGTTAAGATAAACACACAAACAACAATGATTCCAGTTATCTTTGATTCAAACTTTTAGATCATACTCCTAATAAAGCCGCTTTAGTCGGTTGTCAAGATAAACACACAAACAACACTGATTCCAGTAATCTTTGATTCAAATTTTTAGATCGTACTCCTAATAAAGTCGCTTTAGTCGGTTGTCAAGATAAACACACAAACAACTATGAACTTTTCAAAGTTCGCGCTCAAAAGTTTTCAACGCTCTAAGAACTTTTCAAAGTTCGCGCTCAAAAGTTTTCAAACGCTCTATGAACTTGGGTAACGTGCTCTGATTAACTTTCACAATAGGCCGATTACAGTCGTGAAATTATCATTCCTTAGGGAATTATCGGGGGGCGGAGTTTAGCTTCGATCTCGAGTTGGCGGGAACTTTGAAATTTGCCGCACTCACAAGATGCAAAACAACCTATCTTTCTTCGCAATTTGCTACCTTAAATATTTAAGCAATTTTGATAAAATTCGGCATAATGCTAAATGAATAAACAAATAAATGTTTCCCGTGTCAGGAAAAGTCCACTACTTTTAATTTCACGAGAAAAAGGATTGTGCATATCAATGAGGTCTACTTCCCATACATTTTTTGACGAAATTACCTTGGATTCAAAATACTTTTGCTACCCTAAACTCTTATCGGATTTGAGTTTTTAAAACGGCAAATGGTTACTGAACATCTCTTTTATATGATCCTGTGTCAGGGATTTTACCAGAAGCAAACTGAAGCACACATTTTACCGTTTCTTTTCTTTCCCGGCACTTTGCTGTTTTTGCTTGTTTTCTTTGTATTTCAGTGTGTGCGTTGAAGCACCAAATTTGAATTTCGCTCCCTCGTCCTAATTAAATCAGCACAAATGTCGCGTCATTCTACCCTATGAATCCGAAATTTACCGACCGGTAAGCAGGCGGACTAACCGCGACAATATGGAATGAAAAGGCGACGAGGACAAGCTAGTATGCAAATGCCAAGCAGTCCAAACGAAAGCAAAGTAAAATTATAACCTGCAAATAACCATGTTAGAGAGACTCGAGACAAAAAAAGCAGAAACATACGAGTAAAATAACTAGGCAACCCGCGTGAGGGCAACATAATGAAGTGAGCGGAAGCCACCAGGAATAATGACATGACCACAACACAACGGCCACGTGGAACAAACCAAGAACGGTAAACAACTCTGAAGCAAATAAAACCTTGATAAGAACCAGACCGTTTACCTACAAGTCCAAGTATTCCCTAATAGAATGAACACCACACCATAAGAACCTTCAAAGCCTGGACGAGCGAATGTGAAGAAACTTGACATGAGGCCAGCGTCCTGAGCTGGCGGGGAAAGCAGTGGAACCGTTGAAAGTAGAGAAGAGAGAAAGCCACGAAAATCGACGACTTACTGGTCGTTTCGTGTCTATTAGTTCAGAAGGGTTGCGCGCTTGAAATTATGGAGCAGGACGTTCGGAAGCCATAAACTGGAAGAAGCATTAAATGTAGACCTTTGTGAAGACGACACTGTTCGCTGCTCAACGCTTACTATCGAGTGACGATAGGGCATGGCGGTTACTCAGCCCTTATATACGCTGTGAGAGACCGCTGAGCATACTCTTGCTCCATTACAGTTGGGATCAGGTCCAAAAGTTTCTCTTCTGGATAGATTCTTTTCATGCGAATACGAACCGAAACCAACACATTCTGCCAAAACGTGCTATCTACTATCTGTTCGCCATTTCTGAAAGGAGGCATCTCCCAATTCTGCTCTCCATACCGTCGCGCTTGTTCTTGCCCTCCAAGCAACTTGCAAAGTTCATAAAATAGGAATCGGAACAGACATTTGACTTCTTGTAGTTTTCTTGACCATACACATACATCTAACTCTTTGAGTCGTTCACAGAGATCGCCTATCGTGTACAGCCCAAGCAATAAACATGTACTGCAGTGAATCTAAAAATAAAAACGTCAATGAATTGAAAAATGGCTTTGTATCTTGTTGTATTATTTATAGATAAAGTCATTTCAGGTAGTTTTATCCACATTAGACGCTGTTTTTATAATTTTTCCCCCTCAGTACCATACAGTGACAAGGCAGGAAACTACGAGCGCTACCTCCAATGGCTACCGCTCGATTTTTACCCCTAAAATCCATCAATTCCCCAAAAAAACTCCACAGCACCAAAGGACGATGATGGGACATTCCCAAACTCTTACCTTGAGCCAAAAAAAAAATCGAAACTAACGGCATATTTTCTGCTCGTTTCATGCTCTGAACAATCCAAATTTGACTTCGTCCCATGCGTGTTTCATTCGGTTAAACTACCATTTGCATGAAGTCAAATGATCACGGCAAAACTGTGACGATGCACGACCCCCTTGGAAAAAAAGTAAACATCCGCTATGAAGGAAAACACTAGATCGGCAATCACCAAAACAGGTCAAGATTTGAATAACAATAGATGCCTCATTCTACAAAGACAAGTCGTGAATATGTCTTTGTAGAACGAGGCATATCTAACAATAGTTCCTATTGTTGTACGATAGTTCCTATTGTTATTCAAATCTTGACCTGGTTTTGGTCATTGGGATCTAGTGTTTGTCCGCTATGAATGACTTGCTGGGAAAACCTGTAAGCGGTCGACCCATTCAAACTGTTTACGATGCAAAACAAAATATTGCAGTGTTTTGTTCGAAACGAACGTCGTATAAAAATCCTGTAGATTTTTTGTGCATTTCAGGGTGGGGGGTGAGACCAGTTTGTATCTTACCATGGATACCAGCCGATCAATATCAGCTGGAGTTTTGCCGTGATCATGTGACTTCATGCAAATGGTAGTTTAACGGAATGAAATACGCATGAGACGAAGTCAAATTTGGATTGTTCAGAGCATGAAACGAGCAGAAAATATGCCGTTAGTTTCGATTTTTTGGCTCAAGGTAAGAGTTTGGGAATGTTCCATCATCGTCCTTTGGTGCTGTGGAGTTTTTGGGTGGAATGAGGGATTTTAGGGGTAAAAATCGAGCGGTATAGCCGTTGGAGGTAGCGCTCGTAGTTTCCTGTCTTGTCACTGTATAGTACTGAGGGGGGAAAATAATAAAAACAGCGTCTAATGTGGATTAGAATATAGTCATACTCACTCGACCAATCAGCGCCCAGCATTTGTGCGCTCTATATCTCATAAAGTAACTAATATAGCTTTAACAATGGACTCATTAGTATTCTCTATATAGAGAATACCAATAAAGCTTTTTGTTTTCTTTTGTTACAAAATTACAAGCCTTATTAGTATTCTCTATATTAGCTCTTTTTTGCGAAAAAAACAACCATCGGGTTTGTCCGCCATCTTGCTTCATCTTTCACGGAATACTAATGACTAACTTAGAGAATACCTGACTAGAGTGCAAATATTATATCCGTGAAATAGTTAACTAACTAAATAGTACTAATAAATAGCACCAAATGCTTTATTATTGTTGTCTACTTAGTAGTAAAATGTTAATTAGTACTAAATGAATAACGTGTACTAAACTATATACAAAAAATATTATAATACAATCTTAGTTTAATCTTCAAATACTATTCAAATATTATATCATAATCCAATAAATCGACAGTTATTTGGATTCGTAGCAGCTAGCTATAGATTTATACACGAAAAATGGTACAGAAATACAGATCATAACTTTACTAAATACTAAAGAAACGTAGCGAGTCACTTACTCTTCAAAATGAAATCACAAACGAATTTCTCCATGTTCTACAAAAAGTGTAGATGTACGGATATTCATCAGTCCTCCAAACTCTCCGTATGATTATTGCGATATAGTTAGCCCAATCTTTCAATATATTAATGTCCACATCATGCTTGAGTTTTCTTTGGCGTCTATTATTTCTCTCGTTTTTCAATTTCGTCCGTTCTAACTGGCTAGAGGAAACTTTGAGATTGCTGCTCTTCATTTCCACAACAAATACTGGTAATTTCTAGCGTTGCAAGCTTGTATTAAGCCTCAAGCTTCGGATATTCATCTTCACCGGCTCCAAGTTACACACAACTGAACAGCTTTGCATAAGCGTATTTGCATTTGAAATCAGTATTCCTTTGGGAAAGCAACAGACATGCAGCCAAAGAATACTCTCGTGAGTATGACAAACACTCGTGCTTTATGGAATTTAGAGCTCCTCGCATTGATAGAAGGGCCACTCGGCGCTACGCGCCTCGTGGCCTTCTATCTGCTGCTCGGAGCTCTAAATCCCATAAAGCATTCGCGTTATTCTCTAACCCTTACTAAAACTACTTGAAATGACTTTATCTATAAATAATACAACCAGATACAAAGCCATTTTTCATTTCATTGACGTTTTTATTTTTCTAATTTTTAGATTCACTGCAGTACATGTTTATTGCTTGGGCTGCCTGTGGTCCAGTTTGATTTTCTTGGGTTCCTGTTCAGCAGCTGTGTGTTTCCTTTACTTTCCTGGGCTACAAGGATGAAGAATGCGACCACTTTTCAGTTCAATTCCATAGTAAATGTTGTGCCCGAAGTTTTGTATTGACTTCAACTGAGCTACTATGAAACCGGAGCTAACTTCTTGGCATGATGATTTCAATGGACCTTTTCGTAGTTTCCCAGAATGCTTCATGATTCTGCGCGTGCAAGCGAGGTCAGGGTACAAAATAGATCGAAAATATTAAGAGAGAACGAAGAAATTCAGTAGAAAACTTAGACTTTTAAATTAAAAGTGCGAATAGAGAATTATAAAGATAGATGCAAATTCCCAAGCAAAGAAAATAGTTTTTTCCTGTTCTTTATTAGATACAGTAGTCATATTTTCCTCAATACACGATCAATTCTAAATATTTTTTTACCCTGACCTCGCTTGCGCGCGCAGAATCATGAAGCATTCTGGGAAACTACGAAAAGGTCCATGAGTGAAAATTCAAATTTGCCTCGAACGTTTTGAACCGTTGGAGGAGACAATAGACGCTAAAGCAACACAATAGAGGGTTTATCAAAACAATAACAAACCTGCCAATTTATGCAGCTCCTCATTTAATTTAGGCTCCTCACTTTGGCTCCTCACTTTGGCTCCTCAGTTTGGATCCTCACTTTGGATCTTCACTCGGATTTACCGGTGCCTACTATACCACTGTGATGCAGTAGTATAAGGGACAGTCTGGGACGTCCCTTTCAAACACATTCCGTCCCTTTGGTGTCCCTTTGGTGTATAAATTCCATACCTTGAGACGTTTGGCGGAAAAGGTCCCCGGCGCGAGAAGCGGAAGTGAGAAGATAATGAATTCAAAAATCATAAATTCAAAAATCATGAATTCAAGTGACAAGGTCAAACCTGAGTTTCCTTTGACGTGAGAAGCGGAAGTGAGTAAAAGTAAAATCGCCTTCGACCGACGAGGAAGGTGAAAATAAAAATAATTTCCTCTCCCTCGCCGTCGGAAGGAGATCTTGATTCTTGAGGAGGTGGTGGACCTGTGTAAAGAAGCGACAGTTGTGACTAAGAAGAGGAAAAGTAAAGGAGAGAAAATATAAAGTGTCAATATAGAATGTTAAGAAATGAAGAAAGCAAGAAGAGAGTGTCCAAACCCAAGCATAAATGGAAGTCCAAGCAAATACAAACAAGGAGAACTGAGGAAGAAAACGCAAGGAACGAAGAGACAAAGATGATGATGTAGAGAAAGAAAAATCAAAGCCAAAAAGAAGACCAAAAAGAAAGTCAAGAAAACAAAGAGGAAAAATGAAGATCATAAAGAGAGAAGTGGAAGAAGAGAAGGTCATCAAGAAAGCAGAGGAGATGAAGACCAAAGACAAAAATATCAAACAACCAATCAAGAAACAGATGAGGCAAGAGAGAAACGGTCAAAGCGAAGTTTAATGACAATGACGTAACTTTTCCAAGAAGCAGATGCTAATGACAAGACGATGGGAAAAAGAGCAACAAGACAATATTTATTTTGTCAGACAATTTCAGAAAGAGTAGTAGCATTTTTTAATGCGTTCAATCCATCATTACAGAGGATGGATTGAAAGGAATGAAGGAGGATATGCATTATCAGGGACAGCCCCAACAAACTCGAACTCAAAGACGAGATCTATGAATGGCAAGCTCGACTTTCACTAATCAACCTTGGAACAAGAACAAAGTGAGAATAAAACACCTAAGACAAGATGCAAGAAGACGAACTGTACTGAAAGAGATGAGCACACCCATTGAAGACGAAGTGAACTGATGAAGAGATGAGCACACCCACAGATGTGATGAGGAACAATGAACAAAGAACAAAGATACCTCAGAAACTCTTAGCAAAAAACTACATGATGAAGAACTGTGAGACGAGACAGAAGATGAACATACTATGAAGATGAGAATACAACTCTATCTGATGAAATGAGAGAAGCGATGAGGAACAAGGACATGAGGAACAATCACAAAACACAAAAGTCGGAAAAAGACAATCCCAGAATGAGCAACAAATACAACAAAGACATGCTCAAGTCCAGAGACGAGCAAAGACAACAAAGTCAACAAAGACAAGATGAGTATGAGCAAAAGATCAACAGAGATGAGCAAAGACAACAAAGCCACAAAGACAAGATCTGAATGTAAGAGAATCAATCAAAGACAGACTCAACAAATCACTTGGATCGACCAGAAAGAATAGACCCAACAATCTGAATGTAAGACAATCAATCAGCCAAAGACAAACAAAATCGACCTGAAAGAGAATCAACACAAAGATAAGCCTTCATAAACAGAATCAAGAAAGACAAAGCACATGGTAAGGCACACAAAGTTCATGAAACAGTTCTATTTTCACTGAAGCAAAGATAACATCCAAAAGATCTTCCTGAAGAGGTTCAAGATAAAGACAAAAAGAAATAAACCAGATGAAATAAGTAAGTAACAAGCAGGAACATTAGGAACTAGACACACTGTCATCTCATAGAGTGATGACGAAAGATAATGAAGACAAGATAATTATCTCACAGGAAGAAACTAAAAAGCATGAAAACAAGAAACAAGAAACAAGAAGGCAAACAAGATGGAAAGCAACCACAGCTGAAGAAAGGAAAAACAAGAGAACAAGCAAGAATAATTAGGTTAGGAGGTCGACGTTCTCTATTGACTTGACACTAGCTATCCTATCCTGTACAACATGAACACACGCATCACTCACTCTCGCTTCGTTCGTGAGGCACAACATAACCTGAGTCGTTAATATTGATTGAAATGTTTCCTCGTTCGTTCCTTCGTACAGGAGAGTACAGATGAAAGACACGGGCGTCACTTCTTTACCTTTTTATCTGCTTTGTCTTTGAAAGAGTGACATGACGGACAGAGGACTACTCAAAGAACTTGGAAACATAGCATAAAGCCAAGTTTTCAAGATCCTTGAGAAGTCCTCCCGAGGGTGGCTTCTATCCTCGTCTTCTGTAATGAGAAATTAGAAATAGATATAGCGTGATGAACGTTTGAAAGGATTCATCTTACCATGAGCTGGTTACGCGACGAGGAAAGAGTTGATCTGTCTGTGAAGTTGGGCAGGAAAAACCAATTTTCTTTCTCTCTTTCAGTGTCTGTAAAAAGACTGTGCCAGATGGTGATGATGAAATTAGCGATCGACCTCGTGTTTGTCATGTCTCCCCTTTTATGGTGTCAGTGGACAGGGACCGCATGCTGACTGGTGTGAAAAGGTTTCCCGGGAAAAGTTTCGCGGTAAAACACCTCTCGTGAGATATAAAGTGGAGAAAGGCGAGATATGATTTTTATCAAACCAAACAAGATGTCGAAGATGTTGAAGAAGGACGTGAATATGAATTGTCTTTGCTATGAAAAGTTCCGAACGTACAAGAACTCTAAAGGGGTGACTCGTGCCGTGTGTGGATCGACCATCGACTACGTCAACGGAAAGTTAGGCTGCAATTTGGATGTGCCGGTGTCGGATGTGTCTATCGTTTGGAAGGCCATCGCATCATCCAACCGATTCATCAACGAGACTGAACCTTTTCAATTTACCGAAGAGATGCCTGAATGTGATAAGCACAGATTGAAAACTCGCTTTGTGGTCTCGAAGTCTGACAAGAACCTGAATCGTGTGTTTATGACATGTGACGTAAAGAAGCCCAATGAGCAGTGCGGTAATTTCCGCTGGTGCGGAGAAGCTTTCTATGGAGCCCGTGAATTTGATCGTGACTGGTGTGCAAAGAAAGGACTGGTCGAAAACAAAAAAAAAGGTTCTTATAGATGAAGATGAAGATGAAGAAGAAGAAGAGCCCCGCGGAACAGTGAAAAAAGAAGAAGACGGGCTGAAGATTTTCAAGAAGAAGAAGAAGAAGCAACAGAAGAAGAAGAAGAAGAAGAAGAAGAAGAAGAAGAAGAAGTAGAGGTGGTTAGCACTCTCCTTCCAGTCGTCCCCTCCAACGTTGCCTTCAACTAGCTAGGAAAGGAGCCAAGAGAAAAGTGGTGTATGAGGACGAAGTAGAAAGCACACCGCGTTCAAGAAAAGTCAAAGTCTGATTTTTTTAAATGATGTAGTTTTTATTTCACGAGAATAAAAATTTCACACAAATAAGTTTCATCCAAATAATTTCTCTTTTCTCCCCTCTCGGGTTTTCTCCACGAAATGAACATAATATCCGTGGTCCTGGTACCAGCGCTCGTAGAAAAAGCGATCCAAGGAAAACGGGGCTGTTCATAAAGCAGGGGTCTGTGGGCTCTGGATTGAGCGCGAAATGTGGGGGCCTTAGCTTCTGTTCGAACACACTCTCCGTATAGAACTTGGCACTGATTTCACCAAGGTGTTGAATAACAATTTTAGTCCTAGTATTGCGCGTGTTACGGATGGGTTGAACAACCAAACATACAAGAGACGTCTTGCGCCCACACCGGAGACAGAATAATGTCTGATTCACGGCCGGCTCTCTTTCGTTCTGTTGAACCAGGGAGCATGCATCATGGCGCCCCACCAGAGCGTTAATTGGGAGAGCGGGATCTTGAAATGCAGCGATACATTTTCTAGTGAAAAAAACAATTTATTGTTTCTTACGTTTCTTATTTTTTCCTTTTGAACCCTTTGTTTTACAATTTTTCGTTTTGAATAACATTTCCATTTTGTGAATAGTCATTCCGCATACATACTTTTTGATTTCTTCTACTTCTTCCTCTTCTTTCTCTTCTTCTACTTCTACTTCTACTTCTACTTCTACTTCTACTTCTACTTCTACTTCTACTTCTACTTCTACTTCTACTTCTACTTCTACTTCTACTTCTACTTCTACTTCTACTTCTACTTCTACTTCTACTTCTACTTCTACTTCATTGTCTTCTTCTTCATCGTTTCTGTTTGGAAGGTCACTGTCGGGAACTTCTTGCTAGACTGTATCTTGACTGTTGAAAAATTATTTAAAAAAATTGAATTTGAATAAACAGAGAGTTCGTTGAACATTCAAATTGTAGTTACCTTTCCATCGCTGGGTTTTTAAGTCTTGCATTTCAACGGACAATTCCATCTCCATGTTGCTCTGTGTTTTTTTTATGTGTTACTCTGTGTAAGTTTTGAATGCTGTGAGTTGAAAAAAGTTCCAGGTGACCTTTTCCGCGTCTCGTGATGATCGCTTGATCCATTGTGTTCGATCTCGTGATGTTTACCTGTTTGCTAAAGGATGTGTATGTGTGTGTGTGTTCAGATGTGAAAGGGACGCGTATTCAGACAATGGTGGCATGGAGCCACGTATCACGAAAGAAGATGTCACGGTAGGTTGAGGGGGAGGGGGTAGGGGGGGAGGGGGTACCCCCGCCCCCCATCCAACATTGAAAATCAGGTTCTCTGAGGGGGGTTTATCCTCCCCTTTTGTCGATTTGGGGAAGGGGAGCGTCCCCATGTATTCTAAAATATTATAAATATGGAGAAGTTTTTTCTTCTGTTTTATGGAGCAAGATCAATCTGTGCAATCGCCGTGGGTGTTTGATTTTGATATCGATGGGGGTTTCCCGATCCTCGAGGAGTCATCTTCTGATTTTACATCGCCTGATCCTCCGTCTGACAATCCTTCTGCCAAACGACATTGTGGTGATCATTGGTCTGACTCCGATTGCGAATCGTGGGCTGATGTCCTTGCCAGAGAGAAAGCGCTCGTCAGTGCTGTTTCCGATTTAGAGGTGAGGAATTTTTTAATCTGTGATGAAATAAAACATGTTTTGTTCATTCTGTCTGTCTGTCTGTTGCTTCATTGATAGGAGAATTTTCCATCATGTTCTTCTGATGCGATGAATATCTATCTGGATGACTACGGTTCGGTTCGGTGTCAGTGGGGTGGAGCGGTCAAGACAAGAAAAGCGGCGCGACAAGAAAGGGAAGCTGAAGAGAATGCACGTGCGAGGCTCGAACTTTCTGAGGCTCCTCTCTCTCCACCGCCCGATCTTTCGGCCCACGTGCCCTCCTCTCGTGAAGTGTTGCACGTGCGAAAAGTAGCCCACAAGTACTCAAGAAAATGGGGATTTAGAGAGACAAATTATTCTGTAGACATTTCAGACCGTGAATATTCTGACGTGCGTGAAGCCACTTCGGGAGTGACAAAGACGTTGAATAATTTGTTAGACACTGTTACTGCTCAGGCGGATCCCGACGACCAAATTCACTTTGTCATTTGAAATGTTGAACTGGACTTCGCTTTGAAATTTCCTTTGATGCGTGTTGAGGATTTGACTGCGGAGCGTATCGTCTCTCAAATCAGTGAAATCGCACAGTCAAAGAAGCAGTTCGTGTTGGCGGGTCAGTTTGAGGTAGATGTGACGATTGGAGAAAACGGATAAACTCAAAGAAGCAAAACCTATCAAATGGATGGAACGGAGACGTAAGATATTTTGCTCTCCCGACTTGGATTTTGACGGAGCGGTCGGGTACGTTATTGCTGTGACAGTGAGTTCTGGAGAGAGTGGAGGGGTCGTCACCAAACCCCGATACGATGGGATGTTTCGCAACATGTTAAAATTCCACATAAAGAAAGCGAATGACGAGCAGGTGAACATGGGAAAGAACATCTTCGAGCGGTGGGGGATGTACTTGGCTGTTCACTTTGACGTAAAGCTGATTGTCTTGGCGTGGGCCTTACAGGATAAGGCTGAATTTGTCTCCGCTCAAGGTACTGTCAAGGCGTATATATATCACATCTTACACGAAGGAACACACGCGTTTGGATTTTTGAGAGACGTTCAAGCGTTGCATTTCAGATCTTACGTACCGTGCTTTTTTCATTCGTATTATGTGTTTTTTTTGCTCGAACCGAAAGCCTCTTCAAATCGGAAGGGTTGGGGAGCGCTCACGATTGCGCGCGGTACCAATCTATGACTGACGTCCCGAGCATGCGTCCGCTTCAAACTGTGCACGCCAAGTTAACGATTGTGTCGTGCGATCCATCGCTTTTTCCTCAAAACAAAAAGTCCATCATCGTGATCGACGGGTCGGACGGTCTGTGTTGCGCAAGCGCCATTGTGGTGGGGTTGAAAAGATTGGAGGATCCTCGATACAGACCCACGAGACTGTATAGAGATTCGACGGCGTGCGAGATCATTGCACCTTGATGCGCAAGTGCCTCTTGGACGGTGTGGAAAGGCTGAACTGAGCAAGTTTCAAAAGGCCTTGGCTCTCCTGAACGTCCAACTTCACGTGGTATATTATGAGATGGGAAACATGGTCGGTTTCCGAGGAGAGAGAGAGCTGTTCGCTGGGTACGTGCCCCGGCATGTCTATCTCTACTTTCGCGAGGACACAAGGATAGGACACAAGTGTACGGCGGAATGCTCTCATTGTAAAGTGCCCTTGAGCAAGTGCCTTCCCAAGATGATCGGTGATGAGGAGTGGATCGAGTGCGAAGCGTGTCTTGTCTTATTCAAAAATGAAGACTGTTTCGCCAACCACATTGAGAGAAGGTTGGAAGTGGTGAAGAGAAGAAGAAGAAGAGGAAGAAGAACAAGAAGAAGAAGAAGAAGAGGAGGAGAGGAAGACGATGAAGAAGACGACAAAGAAGACGAAGAAAAAGAAGACGAAGAAGACGAAGAAGACGAAGAAAACGTAGAAGACGGAGAATACGAAGAAGACGAAGAATACGAAGAAGACGCAGACGAAGAAGAAGAAGAAGATGAAGAAGACGAAGAAGACGAAGAAGAAGATGATGGAGAAATGTATTCCGTCTGTCGCAGATACAAGCGTTGTCCAAAGTGTTTGAAGATTGTAGATTTGAAAATCCGAAAGTCCAAGCGAAAGAGTGTGTGGAGAGAGATGCAGGAACATGTGTGTGGAGAATGTTTCTGTCGGTGTTGTGCTACTCTGGTGGGGGAAGGGCATCGATGCTTTATTCAACAGATTCCTGTTCCAAAGAAAGACTCCCTCACCCGTCCCTTTGTCTTTCTGTTCTTCGACTTTGAGGCCAAACCCATGGATGTGCGTGGTCATGTGGTCGATCTGGTCAAGGCGATGCACGTGTGCAACCTGTGTCACAGTCAAGCGTGGACGGAGCGGTGTGGCAAGTTTGGCCAGAGAATGTTGACCTTTTACAGCATAAGAGAATTCATGAACTTTCTGATCATGCCCGACAACATGGGGTGCATTGCCGTTGAACACAACGCACGCCATTACGACGGGTTGTTTATGCTGCGCTGGGCCATAGAAAATGGTCATGTTCCTAAGGTGATCATGAATGGTGGGAAACTGATGAGTCTCATTTTTCCCAAGTTGAAGTTTCAAGTGAAGGACTCTCTGAACTTCATTCCACGACCTCTGCGTTGTCTGCCCAAGATGTTCGATCTGGAAGAGACAAAAGGACACTTTCCACACCGTTTCAACACGACAGCAAACGTCAACTATATTGGACCGTATCCTGACGCTGAATTTTACGGCACCGACTTCAAATTCATGTCGGAGGTCGACCGAACTGCCTTTCTCGAAAGGCACACTGCAAAACGAAGCGCGCATGACCCCTTAAAGATGGAGACCTGGTTTGATTTGGAAAGAGAAAAAGACGAGTACTGTGAAATGGATGTGATGGTGTTGGCAAAATCAATGATGAAGTTTCGAGAGATCTGCATTCGAGAAGACAAGATCGATCCGATCGTCGAAGTGCTCACGCTCCCCTCGTTTTGCATGAAAACCTATCGAATGAATCATATGCCCCTCAACTCCATCGGTGTTCTTCCCGAAGGCGGGTACCGCCCCGTTCAAAACCGGGTGGACGGTTATGATCCCACTACCAATACTGTTTATGAGTTTCACGGCTGTCTCTTCCACGGGTGTCCTACCTGCTTTCCCCGAAGGCGCATGATGAACCCCATCTCCCATGGGAGCATGCTTACAAATCCATTTTGACTGCGTGTGACGATTTTCCCGACTGGATCATTCACCGTGACCCCCTGAACGCACGAGATGACATGCGTGGAGGACGTTGTGGTCCGTTCTCGCTGTGGAGAAAGACGAAGGGGGAGGAGGAAATTCGTTATCTTGACTTCAACTCCCTCTATCCTTCCTGCCAGTTGGAAAGGTACCCCATTGGTCACCCTACCGTGTTGACCGCCGACTTTGCGGACGAGCCTGAGAAAGCGTACTTTGGTCTGATGAAAGTCAAAGTGCTGGCCAATGGAAAGCTGCATGCTGGAGTGTTGCCCGTGCGCGTGCGTGGCAAGTTGATGTTTCCGCTTTGTAGAACGTGTGCAGAGGAACAGTCGTCTGTGGTGTGTAAGCACAGTAAGAAACGGAGGGCGATGGTGGGGACGTGGACCACGTTAGAGCTTAAACTGGCGGTAGAGAAGGGATACACCATTGTTGAAGTGTGGCACTACCCCGAAAGCTCTACCGAGTTGTTCTCGTCCTACGTCAAAGCCAAGATGAAAGTCAAGCAGGAAGCGTCTGGGTGGCCAGCCCACGTGCATACGGAAGAGAAGACGCAATACATCGACACGTTCTTTCAACAGACGGGGATCCTTCTCGACCGTGCCAATATTGAACGAAACGAGGCTCTGCGTGCTCAGGCCAAGCTTTATCTGAACACATTGTGGGGAAAGTTTGGTGAGAAGACCAAGAGTACCGTGACTGTGTGACTCGATTTCATCTGCTGCACGACGATCTCGTGTGCGTGAGCTATGTAAAAAAGACGAGTTCATTTTGGAAGGCCCGCGTCAGAGCATCGTTGTGCCTGCGTGGACCACCTTGTTGGCGCGCGTGAAGCTGTACAAGGAGCTGAACAAACTTCTCACCGAACAGCGGCTCTATACAGACACCGACTCTGTGTTTTATGTTGAGCGACCGGGATGGCCCTCTCTAGAGACGGGAGAATCGTTGGGTCAGCTGACCTCTGAAGTGGCGGTGGGAAACCACATTGTTGAATTTGTCTGTACCGGGCCGAAAGCTTACGCGTACCGCACACGACACGGTACGGTGGAGTGTAAAGTCAAAGGCATCCACATGAATTTCACCACCGCTCAAAAGGTCCACTTGGAATCCATGTTGACGTTGGTGCAAGACGTAGACAAGGAGGAGGAAGGTGTGTTGGCCATCAGCGTGCCCGACCCACAGATTGTTCGAGATGCTCGGACCTACAACCTGAGAACGGACGAGGCACGCAAAAAGACGTTTGTTCTCCATTTTGACAAGCGCATGCGTCGCAATTTCGACAGTCTACCCTTTGGAGCTACAGAGGAAAAAGAATAAAAGAGAAAGGAACTTTTGTTTTGTTTCTTTAATGAAACTAAAAAACATCATGTGAATGTTTCTTATGTCCCTTGAATCGATGTTTTTTTCCAATTTCCAACGTATCCCCCACTGCTCTGCTGTTGCTTTTCCTGCTCAAAATTCTTATCGTACGACAATTTCCTGGCTTTCTTGCTCCTACGTTGTATTCTCTCCATGGCCTGCTCTATTTTCTTCTTGCTCTCTTGGATCTTGGATTGAAGAGCCCCGTATTCCTCATTGAAACTTTGCGCAGAGGAGGGAGGGGTGGGAGGAAGGTGGTACTTTGGCGTTTCTTCCCCACTGTCATCTTTAGGGGTGGAGGAAGCACGTGTTGGAGCGGGTGTTGCAGCGGGTGCAGAGGTGGGTGTTGCATGCAGCCGGTGTCGAGGCAGGTGCCGAAGCGGGTAGTGGTGGTTCTGTAGAGGGAACAGGTGGGACAGTGGCAGGCTCGGGTCGATAGGGTGGTGGGGGTTGAAAATCTGACGTGAGTTTGCCCGCCTCCTGACTGTCGCGGATGCGCTGGAGAAGCTTGTTCTTTTGATTCTCCAAGCCTTGAAGAATGGGCGCTTTGATGTCCTCGTCGATGTTGCTCTCTTCAGTTTTCTTGTGCTGCTTCTCAATCCTACGGATACGGTCCATCGTCCCCATCGGTTTGTTGAGCTCCTCCACGTCGTCCGAGGGCTGTGCCATCTCTCTCTTCATGTTTCGTTCCAAAGAAAACCCGATTGGAACTACTTCTCGCACAATCACAGCCTTCAACAGCGCTTCTTCTACAGCCAGGTCACCCTTGTCCTCTTCGCGCCACACACGGAACGGTCGGGTTGAATCGATTCGGATCTCTCTAGGGTCCCACTTTCCAAATTGTTTGGGCACAGCACCATGCGTCAGAGCAGAATACGGTGCAGCGGGAAAAATGGCAGGAAACGTCAGCCACTTTCCTCGTCGCTCAATCGTTAGGAGAGGGATATCAGGAGAGGGGCAGGCGGCGTCCAGGTCACGCACTATTCTTCCACCAACAAACCTAAAGGATTCGGAATCAGAAGCGTCAGCAAACATGTTCAAACTTTCAGCATAGTCATGATCATTTACCCCAATTTCCTTGTCAGCGTTGAGTTCAGAAGGTGGATCAAACTCAACATTGGCAGGGAGACTGTCGAACAGTCCACCCTTTCCTCTCCTTTTCATCTTGAGGGGATCGGAGGGAGAACAGGTCGGGCAACAGAGGCATGTTGAGACAGTCCCGCCATATTCTCCACGGTCCACCTCTCAGTGGCATTAGCTCCAAAGAGAGACACATCGTTCTTCTTCTCTACAGGAACGCAATCCTCTTCCTCCACTTTTTTTCTTTTGCCTGACTTCTTTTTCTTTTTCTTGGTTTCAGGTTCCGCATTCTCATCCATGGAGGAGGGAGGCTTCACGACAAGAGGAGGAGGAGGAGGAGAGGAGGAGGAGGAGGAGAGGAGGAGGAGGAGGAGGAGAAGGAGGAGAAGAAGGAGGGGTGTCACGTCTCGCATCGCTCTGAAGCTGGTGCAAGGCTCTGAGAGTGTCACGACATTCTTCAAGGGTGGGGTAGATCGTCTCAGGAGGCGAGGAGGCGTGTAGTTTATAGCTCAACCATGGCCAGTAGATTTCGATATGACTGTCTACACCTTTGGCATCACAGAGATAAAATTCACTGCACACCTTGTTCAGGGAAGGCGCTTCCACCAATCCAGCAAACTTCTCTTCGATCCCACCACACAAGGTGGCTAGAGCGGCGCAGACAACATCGGTTTCGAAGCGTTCGGGACTGTTCTCAACAATCTCGATCCACTCGCCCATACGCACCCGAAACGCTTTGAGCAATCCCACAGTTCGCTTGCCTTCAGGCAGCCACGTCTTCTTCTGACAGGGTTTCCGTTTCTTCAAGATCTTCTTTTCTTCGTCATCGTCGACCATTCTCTTCTTCTTTAACTCTAAACGTTCAGAGAGAACTTCCGACAACGCACTGCAAGCGTCGATGACTTTCACTATATCTTCGCCTTCCCTTTTGCCAACACTTTTCTCACTACCGTCGTCTTCAGACATGATTGAATAAAAACGAAACACACACGTCAAGGTTTATCTACATTTTTATTTCAATCGATCACCCTAAAAACACATCCCTCCCCCGCAAACACTACAGTCCATTGTCTTTCGCGAAACCTCTGTGTTTCCAGATCTTTAAAAACGCAGCGTTTTCCAGCGTCTTCTCCTTTGTCTCCTTTGCCTCCTTCTTCTCATTTGTCTTCTCGCACGTGCACCCACAGCTCCAAAAATAACCCTGACAATGGGGGCATATCAAGGTAGGGTTGAGAATCATCTGACGCTGTTGGCACGCTTCCACATCTTTACACACCCCAGGGCCCTCCATGCATAGTGTGATGGCAATCTGCGTAGAGTCGATTACATCGCTCGTGTCTCTTAGGTAGATAGAATCGTCTTCCACAACACTGTCTTCTCCACATGTAGAACTTCTTTTTTCTTTCTTCAGTGGGCTCGTTTTCATTTCTCTCTTCTTCTTCACCGCTATTAGCCCCCTCGCAAAAACCAAGGTCGTTCATCTTTCAACACTTGTGACGCACTGAAACCGTCACACGCAATAGGCACTGGTATAGTATCTGTCACAAAAGGAGTCCTCGGAAATGCACTCCAACTCTCTACTCCACTCCATCATCACATCTTTGTGCGACGCTTGGGGAAACATGAACACTTCGAGTAGAAAACTGAAGAACAAACGCCAGATCTCCTCGTGAAGGGGGGAATCTTTAAACGCTTCCAACTCTTCCATCGTGGAAAGGTTCGACACCAAAGTCTGCCTCAACGGGTGAGCTGACAAACATCCACAGCTGCGTATAATGTCAGGGCTGATGCACCACCGCATCAGCTGAGACTCCAGCTTCTTCTGCCCACGGGTAGATACCATCGTTCCGTTCATGAACTCACCCCCGTTGAACAGTGCAAGCTGCTCTCCAGCAATATCTTGCACGGCTTCGTTGGCACGGCGCAAGGCGAGATCGGAAGGCGGTAAACATTCTCCCTCCACGGTGTAGCAATATTTTCCATACACGCGTCTCAACCATTCGATCTCCCACGAGGCATAAGGACACACTCCCACCACCTTGAAATCGAGTTTCCCTGTCTCGCGCAGCTGAGTCTTATCGACTTCACGGTCTTGGCCAACACTTTGTAACAAACCTCCACCAAGAACACACACTCCTCGCGTGAAGGGAAGCGTTTCAGAAACATGGCGTATTCCTCCACAGCCTCCATCGTCTGAGGCTTCCCCGACACAATGTCCAACATCACCTTCCATTTTTCAACCATCAATCGCGCGCTGTCAAACATGGAGCTCTGCGAATCATCAAATTACCCCTTCGCCAAAATCTCTCTCCGTTTCAATCTCTCCGGTGAAAAGTCCGTACAGAAGCACACCGCCTCTGAGAAGTAGCGTCCGTGTGTCGGATGGTCCGTTGAATGCCATTTTCAAAAACAACTAACACTACACGGTCAAGTCAAATCATTTGTATTCACTATCTAATCAATTGCGTTTCCGCGCAGACCAGTTGTGAAAGTCGTAGATTGACCTCACCCGCTCCCTCCACGTTGGCATCCCGTAATATTTGCATCGGGAAGTGGTGATCCTCGGCGCACAGCGAGAGCTCGTGCCGTTCCGCCTCGTGCGTCGCTTTGTCTCTGCTATGCAGGCTAATCGTGACAGAGTCGAGAGTCCCAAGCGAAACAGCTCGCCTCGTCGTTCACGTTGAAGTAGGTCGAAGCTGTGGGAAGAGATCGCAATCAATCTTAATGCCATTCCAAAACCAAAATTCTCAATTACTTTGAGATCAGTAAGAGATCATATGAACCTGGTTCTCATTAAAAAAAATACAAAAAGAAGATCGCAGATGAAAAGAAAGCAAGTTGCATTGATGTTGATGATCCCTCGGAATTGGATGTAGCATTGGAAGAAATATGTGAAAAGGCTGAGTCATCAAATCGAGATCAACAAACACTGTCTGAAGGGAGAAGAGAAAAGATAGAAAAAGAGAAGAGGCAGAGGATATGCGAACTAAAGCCGTGGAGAAAGTTGACGAGACAAATGCAAGGAAAAGAGTTGAATGTGATGATAGTGATCAAGCTGACATAAAGCCTAAAAGAGGTAGGAGGACTGGAGGAGAAACCATTGCCTATTTAAAAGAAAAGTCAGAAAAAGAGCTAAAAATAAGGCATGAAGAGCTACAATTGAAAAAAAAAACCAGCTTGCTGTGCAGGAAAGTCAGCAGAAAGATCTGACCCAGCAACTTATTACACAACAACAACAGCAGCAAACAGCATTTTCAACCTTTCAACAACAGCAGCAACAACATCTACAGCAAATGGGTCTTATGCAGCAGCAACAACAACAAAGTCAAGCACTTATGCAAGTACTTCAAGAGTTTGCCAAAAAGCATTAGACAACAAGAAGCACTTGGTGGCGTCGATTGTTGGTGGCGCAGGTGTTGGTTCGAGTTATATGGCAACTAGTCCAGCAGCGGAAACTTGTCGTGTCCGAAGATCTCGTAGATCATGACGTCCGAGTACAGCATAAGGTCGCGACGGTCGGTGTCGGAACGCAGTTCGGCCAGGCTGCAGTCGAGGACGCCGACCGACCAGGATCCGGGCAGGGACCACGGGTGGTCCAGCACCACCATGAACTCGTCTTGGGTGTTGGCGGCCGTTCGCGGCGACCGGTCCTGGTCGGGTCGCGAGCTGAACCAGTGCACGAAACGCTGGCGCCGATCGTCGCTCATGACAGATTCTCTAGTCGGGCAGCCGGGAGCCACTCGTTGAACTTTGCGGGCCACCCCAACCACCGGACGAACACTTCCTCGCGGCCTTCACGCGTGTGCCGCTTTATGACTTTCTCGATGCGGAACGTCGCCGTCTTCTGTTCCTCCGGCGTCACCTTCTGCAGCTCCTGCTCGTAGAACCACCCTTCCACCGCCTCGTCCTGCAAGTCCTCTAGACGGTAGTAAGGCGGCGGTCCTCGGTCGCGGGCGTGCACGCGAAACCACTCCTCCGACCACCGAGACAGGTACCCCTTGCGAAAGAGGGTGCTCTGCCGGCTGATCCTCACCGTGTCGCCGACCTCGAAGGCAAACTTGGCGTCCGTCGCTCGTTCGGCCTCCCACGCCCCGTTCACCGTCTTACAGACGGTCTCTGGTGATCGAGGCGGGGCTCCGTCGCAGCGTCGCGTGCCTGGCGAGACGTCGATGGCGAACAGGATCCAGGCGTAGCCGTTGTTTTGCCGCTTGTACCATTTCATGTCCGTGAGGTCGAGCTGCCACATCTCGTCGAGGGAGTGCACCACAAAGGGGCGACGCGGGTAACGCTTGCGCGACGGTCGGTGGATCTGGTGGGTGGTCTGCGACGCGAGCCGCGCTTCCTCGTCTTTATGGACTTTAAGCATCGAGGACGGAGACGTGAGGACGACGGCAGAGAATCGATAACGCTAATTACAAAATTCAATAACTTCTTGTTGGAATGTATGAAATGAGTCTTACTTCAGGCATTCTGTGCAAAGCTACAACGTGAAATGCCTATGTTTGACGTTGCAAAGAGAACGAGAACATCTAATTCGATATTTGTGCAGATAGTTGTTTTCAGTCAACCGGACCACAAAACGACGATGTCATTCATCAAAGAGGGCGCAAATTTAGTGAAAAACACGAAAAAAGAAACAAATATGAAAATAATAGACAATAAAACTTCGTCGTCCTCACGTCCCCTTCCTCGATGCTTAAAGTCCCTTTTCACTTCGACTTTGCGACCATCTTCGTCGTCCCAGCCGTAGCTCTCCGCCCTCGTCGCTTCCCCCCGCCACTGCCTTCTGGAGAGACCCCGAGACACGATGCGATCCCCGCAGCAGGCCATGTTGCAGCATCGCGTCTGGGCGTCTCGTCCGACGCGGTTGGTGGCGCTGACGGTGGGCAGTGCATTTTCAACTGGTTTGCTAGAGGATTGTCCCATCGTATATTTACATGTCAATAGCCATAAGGCCGCGTTTTTATAACATCCGGCTGCGGGACGCGCTTGCTGTAGACCATCCGCAGGCACTTGGTCTGTGCCACGGCCACGAGCTGCTTGTTCTGGACGTCGCGGACGATCTTCCGCTAGTATGCGTCCTCGATCACCTCCTCGTGACCTGTCAGCAAGTCCAGCAGCCCCTCGAAGTGGACCTTCTCCTTCACGAGCGGCGTGAAGGAGATGCCCTTGCACCTGACGACGCACTTGCCTTTGTGAGTGCGGTACGCGTACGTCTTGGACCCCAGCGCGACAAATTCGACGATCCAGTTCTCCTCGGGGTTGCCGCACTCGTCCGACCACTGGTCGAGCCGGCTGCCGACGGGCACCTCGGGTTCGTCGCTCCGGGTCGTGTATATGATCGAGTCCGTGTGGTGGTAGAGGGGGCGGGGCGTTCGCCCAGCCGCTCCAGTTGGCGGTGGAGCCGCAGTAGGGCGTGGGCCGTCACGAACGAGCCGACCACGACGTTGCCGTTGGGATTGACGTCGACGGCATCGCGCCACCGTTCGTAGCGCACCTGCAAGACGTGCGTGGACAGGATCATCACCTTTACCACCGACAGCGCGTCGTCGTGCAGGAGCTCGAAGAGCCGTCCGGGGGAGATCACGTATTCCGTCTTGGCGCGGAAGGGGTTCTGGCAGAGCTCCCCCCAAGCCGAGTTCAGGTTGACCTTGGGCACGGTCCGCAGTCCCTCGATCTTCTTCATCTTCTCGCGATCCAGCTCGATCCTGCTGGTGCTCCTTCACCTCCGCCAGAAACGCATCACGGGCCTCGTCCGTGGTGCAGTGGTCGGGGCACCCCGACGCCTCTAGCTTCAACCTGAGATTTTCCCGAATGTAGTCGCGAAACATCGAGTTCGAGCGGCTCGCGTACAGCCAGGCCTCGTGCACCGCGTGCAGGCGGTAGCCTCGCGTCAGGGCCGCCCGCAATTCGACGCTGGTCCAGACCCCCTTCAGTCGTCGCTGGGTCGCTTCGTGGGTGCATCGGCCCGTCGTCTCGTTTTCGGCACACCGTGGCACACAGGGCGACATCAACTTGTGCTGAATGATCTTGGGCAGCACCGGGAAGTGCAGATTGCGGGGCGGGTCCACCTCGCAACGAATCAAGCCGAACCATTCCACAGAGATCACACGAGCCACAGAGTCGCCAAGGGGTGGAAGGCGGTCGCCAAAGTAGAGATCGGGGTGACCGACGGGGAACTCTTCTTCCCACATCACCGCGGGGTACAGCGACACCACGTCCACGTAACGGATGTGGTCCACGGATTCCGAGAGCGTCGCGTTGGGCGACCCTTCCCCGCTTCAGGCCGCGTACAGAGTGATGGCGTTGGTGCGACCCCCTATCAGGGCCTCTCGCGGAAAGATCGGCGTCTGATCGGCGATCCAGGCGGGGAACGGTCGGTGTTGCTCCCACTCCACGTCCCACTCGTGACCCCACCTCTCCACGACGCGGTACCCCGCCCCGCGCAGCGCCCTCGTCCGTGCCACCGTCTTGTCGTGGAGGTCCTCCATCGTGCGCCCCGTCGGGAAGTAGACGCGTTGGCGATTCTGTTGGAAGCATCGCGGGCACCCGTGAAAGACGCAACCGTGGTACTGGTACACCGTGCGCGTGTCGGGATCGTACCCGTCGACCTTGGCCGAGGATCGTCTCTTCTCCGTCCTGATGGCCCCTCCACCGAAGCCGCGGGCGACGACCCAGCGACCAGAGCCATTCCATCGCTTCGATCGATTGCACGTCGCGGTGACGGTAGCCGAGTGGGGGCACCACCCCAGGGTGTTCTCCCGCAAGTAGTTCTTCTTCAGCACCGTCAGGCAGGTCCCGGCGATCGTGACGCACTCTTGAAACGGGTCCACGCGAAACAGCTCGGCGTACAGTTCGTGGAATTTTAGACATCCGCGGGTGAGCACCATGACGTCTTGAATGCAGTACTCGAGCAACTCCCGCTGAAAATCGAACACGTCCCCCGTGCGTCGCCGCACTTCTTCCCACCAGGTCCGCAGGGCCTCCTGGTCCATGGACTCCATGTCGTCGATGCCGTAGTCATCCAGCGGCGGGTCGGGTCCCACGTAGCGCTTGTTCTCTTGACGGCTGAAGAAATAAGGTAAATACCCCTTGGCTTCCTCAAACTCGAACGGCTCGGGAAATTTTCGCAGTTTCATCGTGATGTAATTGAACAATTGGCCATTACAAAAAAGAGCAGGGGACTGGGACCAAGTCCGTAAAACTAATTCAATAAGAAACTAGCAAAAATGAGCATCATTTTCTGACAGAGCAGATCAAACTTAGCTAATCTGGAAAGTTTGGTGAACTTTGGCTTAATATTGATGATGCTAGAGGACATCAAAGATGTACATTTTCCCATACTCTGTATTTTTTTACGTCGTCTACCCATACATTCACTGTAAAATTTCAAAATTTCACAAGTTTATAATTCCGACAGAATTCACTCAAATCACACCAAACTTTGCACATATGATAATTTCAACATGTTGTTTCATGTCATAAACTTAATTGCGTAATTACATTAATTCTAATAAACTCGTTCCCAGTCCCCTGCTCTTTTTTGTAATGGGCAATTCCTTGAACGTCAACCCCTCCACCGTCATCATCATGATCTTGGCCCCCTGGTAGATGCCGTTGGGAAGGTAGTGCTCTCGAATCAACCACTCCAGGATCGGATAGGAGTCGTACCCCTTGAAGTTGTGGGCCAAGAACATGTACAGGCGGAGGGTCTCGTTCTCGGGACCCATGAAACAGCGACCAAAGGCCTCCATCGTGTCGAAGACGTGAAGGCGTTCGCGACCGCAGAACGTGCACCCCCGGCTACAGAGTCGGTAGAAAGTGTGTGCGCAGCGGTGGCAGACCAGCACTGCCACCACCTTCTTCACCACGTGATGCGCGTCCAGACATTGTGCCTCGAAGTCGAAAAAGCAGAGGTGGAAGGGCATCGGTTCGACGTCGGGCAATCTCTTGATAGGTTGGATGAAGCAGCGGTGCGAGGCTACGTGGACCTCCTTGGCCTTGCACACGGGACATTCGCGGACGTCGCATCGCGGGTGAACGAGAGCCATCGTCTTCAACACCTTACCCACTTGGGGCATCTCCTGCAACAGGTCGACCGTCTGCAAGCACCGACGGCAGCGTTGTAGATATTCTTGTGAGCGGTCCTGCAGGCAAGATTCCAGAACGGTGATGACAATCCGAACATTGAAGACGGGCGTTGTCGTGGGGAGTGTAGTGATCGATCCCCTCCTTGTTCTTGCACCGTAGGCACGTCCTCGTGCACGGGTGCTGCTTACTGTCCGAGTACCCCTTGTGGCAGCGGGTGCAGAAGTAATTCCTGCCGAGTCACCCCGTCATTGTCGTGATGAGCTCGAAGTGATCATCGTTCAGATTCAGGTACGCCGACCTTCTCGTACCACCCGTGCAGGTCCATCGCGGCGGCCTCCATCCCGAGGCGTTGCAACCCCCTCAGGATCGCCCGCCCCATGCAGTTGCGCGATTCGGGATCGACGACGAGCGACCGTTTTCTCATGACCGTCTCTTCCTTCCGATAGCGGTAGTGGGGCCGCCTCGCCCTGGGTCGGTAACGTCGCACGCCCCCATCGTGGCACACTGGTTTGGCGCGGTCCTGTAGTAACTCATCCCGCAGAGGTCACAGAATCGGGTGTCCCTGTCACGGTAGATTCGGTGGTTTACCGTCACGCGATAAATCCTTCCCCCGAATCGAAAGAAGACCCAACCGTCCGACGATGCCGCCCCAGACGTCCAAGCACACCGATCGTCCACGCCAACGGGGTTCCCCGCTTCGAGGATCATTATAGTGAAGCCCACTTTGAAACCCAGTCCTCAAGGCACAAGAACTTCTAGTCTCGCTACCCAAGTGCAGAGCAATGACTCAGTAAAAAGAATGACAAGAACAATTGTACCTATTGCAACGGAGCGAACCACTCACTGGAAAACTGCTACGCACTTAGAAAGAAGCCATACAAAGAACGAGTCGACTTTCTTTTAAAGAAAAGACTTTGTTTTGGTTGTTTACGCAATGGACACATCGCCAAAGAATGCACCAACAGGCATGACTGCAAAGTTTCAAGTTGCAACGGAAAACACCCTACTGTATTACACACAAACTCATCAAAGTCCAATACTGCCAGTGACGGTAGTGACGTGAGGAATCAACCAAGCCCTGCTGCGGATCGACCAAGCGTACATCAAGACAGAAGGAAGAACAATCACAGGCATGGCCGTTATACCAGTGAAAGTCAGAGGTAAAGGCACAGACAACTGTGTGGTCACCTACGCCTTTCTGGACAACGGAAGTACTTCTTCATTTTGCACGGAGTCCCTTATGAAGCAATTAGGAGCGCCTGGTGTGATGACAAAGATTTCATTGACTACATTAGGAAATAGAGACAATCTTATGGACACCTTCTTGATTCAAGAATTAGAGATTGCAGATTTAGATGAAAATATATTCATCGAATTGCCATCACTGTATACTCAACCAAAGATACCAGTTGCCAAGACAGACATCCCTACTCAAGATGATATAGACAGTTGGCCTCACTTGAATAGCATCGTTCAAATTACATCTCTACATCCAAGTACCGAGATTGGTTTATTACTTGCTAGTGATGTTCCAGAAGCCCTCGATCCTCAGGAAGTTATACACAGTCAACATGGAGGTCCTTATGCCACAAGAACCAAGTTAGGATGGGTTATCAACGGTCCTCTGAGACGATGTCAAGAGTTATCTCAAGCTTCTAACTTCAGCGTTAGAACTGACGTCAAGCTAAATCAGATTATGACGGAATACTTCAATGTCTATGATGGAACGTCGTTTCATGACAAGCGTCGAGTCATCAGTGCATCTGAATGATGGTCACTATTGCATTGGCCTACCCTTCAAGAATCCAGAGTTTGGTATGCCAAACAACAAATCTCAAGCAGAGTCACGTGCAAGATGGCTAAAGAAGAAATTCCTCAAGAATCCCAAGTTGTTTAAGGACTACAAGACATTCATGATCGACTTATTCTCCAAAGGATTTGCACATAAAGTACCACCACACGTTCTAAACAGCTGCGACGAAAAGATTTGGTATATACCCCATCATGGTGTTTACCATCCGCATAAGCCAGAGAAAGTAAGAGTTGTGTTTGACTGCTCGGCCAAATTCCAAGGTACCTCGCTCAATGACCAACTCTTCAAAGGACCTGATCTCACTAATTCACTTGTTGGAGTTCTTGTCAGATTTCGCCAAGATCACGTCGCTTTGATGGCAGACATTGAAGCAATGTTTCATCAGGTTAGAGTGCCCTACAAAGACTGCAACGTGCTGCGCTTTTACTGGTGGACAGCAGGAGATATCGAGCAAGAACCAGAAGAGTATCAAATGGTAGTGCATCTAATTGGTGCTGTGTCATCACCAAGTTGCGCAAACTTTGCGCTTAGAAAGACAGCCCTAGATAACAAGCAAGACTACAACGACAGTGTTGTGAACACAGTGTTAAACAACTTCTACGTGGATGACTGTTTAAAATCCCTACCAAATGCTCAAGAAGCCATCTCTCACTCAAGAGATCTCTGTCAGCTACTGCGCAAAGGTGGATTTCGTCTGACGAAATGGATATGGATTAGTAACAATCGAGAAGTGCTCAACACCATACCTGAGGCGGAACGCAACAAGAACATCAAAGCGTTAAATCTGAGTACAGAAAACTTGCCCATCGAAAGAGCACTTGGTGTTCATTGGAACATTGAACGAGACGAATTTGGATTCAAGATCGACTTAAGAGAAAATCAAGCAAAGTTGGAAATGAAATTTTTTCACCCACCTTGAAATTTTGTGTGCAGGTAGACCACCCAGGGGGGTGCACAAAAACACCCCATGTTGGGGTCATCAAATGCATTGTTGCCATAGAAACGGCAATTGTTCCTTCTGGCCCATGTGCCACAAATTCAGCCCAAAATGCCCTCCAGTAAAGGGCAAATGAATGAGGCTCGTTCTCCGGCGCATTTAAACCAATTTCATTCAAATTTGTTCCACAAGCAGGGCAACTCTTCTAGTTTAAAAAATGGTCAATCACTACAATTCGCTTTGAGTAGTCGCTCAGAAAATCAACACTTAACGAGGGGCCATGTCGGCCATTTTGATAGACATGAAAAACAGGCCAAACTATTTGGCTGATATCTCCTAAAGTACGCTCTTCTAAGATATGATACTTTAATCACAACTTCTATAGACATTGATGTTTTAAATTCTAGAAAAAGTTTTTTGGGGAAAATTATAATTTTACGGTGGGGGTTCGTACCATTTGAGGGAAATGGTCAAAATATGAAAAATTAGTCTTCTTGTAGCTCGATTATTTCACTTAAAAACCAATTTCATTTACTAAATATCACTATAAAGGCAATTCTTATTATCTCCTAAACACATTCAATCCAATTGTTGAAAGTCTGAAGATGCGAAGTCTGAGAAATAAAAATTAATAAAAGACCTACCTTGCGAATTTGGTCACTTTTCACAATGTCGGTCTAATCGAGGTGATTTTATCCTGATTATTCCACATTCTTGGCCATACTTGGTGCAGTCACTAACAGGAATGGCCCCTCGTTAAGTGGCCCCTCGTTAAGTGTTGATTTTCTGAGCGACTACTCAAAGCGAATTGTAGTGATTGACCATTTTTAAAACTAGAAGAGTTGCCCTGCTTGTGGAACAAATTTGAATGAAATTGGATGAAATTTGGATGAAATTGGATGAAATTTGAATGAAATTGGTTTAAATGCGCCGGAGAACGAGCCTCATTCATTTGCCCTTTACTGGAGGGCATTTTGGGTTGAATTTGTGGCACATGGGCCAGAAGGAACAATTGCCGTTTCTATGGCAACAATGCATTTGATGACCCCAACATGGGCTGTTTTTGTGCACCCCCCTGGGTGGTCTACCTGCATACAAAATTTCAAGGTGGGTGAAAAAATTTCATTTCCAACTTTGCTTGATTTTCTCATTCACCTGCTCTTAAAGGACAAACCCTACACTAGAAGAAGAATTTTGTCAACTGTTAGTTCCGTTTATGATCCTTTAGGATTTGTTGCACCTTTCTCGTTATCTGCAAAGTCGATATTGCAAGATCTATGTAGACGAAAGCTAGAATGGGATCAAGAGATACCAACAGATCATCGGTCGCAATGGCAGAAGTGGTTAGATGACCTACCGAAACTCTCGCAGTTTACTGTCAATAGATGCTACAAACCTGCCGATTTTGGCCATACAGCCTCTTCACAGCTACACCAATTTTCTGACGCGTCTCAAATCGGCTATGGTGCAGTCTCTTACCTGCGTCTCGTGAACACTAGAGGTGAAATCCATTGTTCAATCCTAATAAGCCCTTTCACGGTTTTTCGCCGCCATTTTGAATTGGGGCAAACTCGGCAAAATTAATAGAAAACTGGATCACTTTGACTTCCCGTAACTCCGCTCGATTTCGTTTGATTTTCAAAAACTTACCATTTTTGAAAATAAGTTTTCTTTCTTATTAATGTCCTATAATATGATGGGTATTGGAAGGCTACAAATCGAGAAAAAAAGATTTTGGTTTTCAAAATAAAACGTTCGGCATGTGAATATGCAAATTAGCTCGAAATATTAAGATACATTCGTGAAAAGAAGATTGACTCGTAAAAGGTAGTTAAAACAGTTACATTGGTCTTATTTTCAGTCCGACAACTGACATGCATGCCTGCTGATTATCGAAGTTTAAATTTTGAAAATCCAACAAACTCGAGCGGAGTTACGGCAAGTCAAAGTGATCCAGATTTCTATAAATTTTGCCAAGTTTGCCCCAATTCAAAATGGCGGCGAAAAACCGTGAAAGGGCTTATTGGAAAGTCACGCCTTACTCCTTTGAAGCAGATAACCATCCCGCGCCTCGAGCTCACATCAGCTACCGTTTCCGTGCGCCTCAACACGATGATGAAAGATGACTGTGGCCAATCGCATAGCTCAAATAAGAGATGGTTCCACCCCGTCACAATGGAGGTACGTTGATTCAAGTTCCAATCCCGCAGATCATGCATCAAGAGGTCTATCAGCTGATGAATTGCTCAACAACAAAGAATGGATCCGTGGTCCCAATTTCCTCTGGAAAACCGAAGATGAATGGCCACAAAGACCACCTGACATGGCAAAACTTTACGAAGATGATACAGAAGTGAAACGAGAAGTAAAAACCTGCCTAACAAACGTTGACGTTACCTACAAGGTCTTTGAAATATTATCTTCCTGGTACAACTTAAAGAGGATCATCGCATGGATCTTAAGATATCGCTCAAACCTGATAAAAAGATGCTTAGAATCAAAAGCAGAGAGGCCCCCAGACAGACAGCTCTCCGCGAATTTCAAGATTGTGCCAATCTCTCTTAAAGAACTTCAAGATACAGAGAAAGAAATCTTACGCAAAGTCCAACAACAGTCATTTCCTCAAGAACTACGCAAGGTCGAGCAAAGAGACGTCTTCGACCATGGTCAATGTCAAGGGAGATATGAAGTAAAGAAATCAAGGCCTTTATTCGACTTAGACCCGGTGCTCAAATATGGATTATTGTGTGTTGGCGGAAGACTTCAGCGATCTTCGATTTCCGAAAGTGCAAAGCATCCAGTGATTCTTCCCCAGGGACATCACGTGACGACACTTGTAATAGTAGAGTGCCATCTAATCTCTGATCACATGGGACACCAGTACGTCTTAGCTACGTTGCGCAAGAGATATTGGATTATGAGGGGTAATTCCACAGTCAAGAAAGTTCTCAGAAGTTGTTACAATTGCCGACGAAGACAATCGCCCCCACTGCAACAGAAAATGGCAGACCTCCCTACCGCAAGACTCCGCAACAAATGGTTGCTAGCCAGAGTCATCGAAACAATGGCGGACAAGAAAGGTTACATTCGAAGAGTCAAGCTTAGGACCAAGACAACGTTCCTTGAAAGACCCATTACCAAGTTGTGTCTGCTCGTCGAACAAGACAAAGCGTGAATACATCACAAGACAAGATAAAGCGTGAATATATTACAAGCATCACAAGAGAGACTACGACTATGTATAATGACATTGAACAATTTCAATTAATTTTGTTTAATTTGTAGTTTAAAATCACTTTCTGATCAATTAATTCAGTATAAGTGCTCGTCGTAAGCACCTCGCACTTAGGGGCGGGTGTGTTGGATCAGAATAGTTTTGTTTTTGTATGTATTGTTATGTTTGCCTTTTGTCTAGCAGTTCGTTATGTCGCTTCATTAGTTATCCTTTTTTCGCACAATTATTTAATATCAGTCTCTTAGGAATAAGTTTTTAGCTTAAGTCAGTGTCGTATGCAAATTTAAGTTAGTTGATTGCACCACTTCAAGTGAGTTCCTGCACCAAAACGCAAGTTATTTCTTTTAGATTTTGGCTTTCAGTTTCACAGTTATATCGTGCTATTTTGTCACACAGTTATTCCGTTATTTATTTTCAGTTTTAAACCGTCAGTAAACCGTCAGTATACCGTCAGTATATCGTCAAAGTATAGTCATTGTCATTGAAAGTACGACGTGTTTATTAAAAACAAAGAGAAACCATGTGCAAGTCAACATTATCCATGATCAACATTTATTGAAATAGGTGTATACTATACAGTATGTAGGTGATAGTAAGTAATAACACAGTTATTCAGACAGAGCAAAAACATGGTACAAATTAATTCCAAATTAATTATTTCATTAATTGAAAAGCAAGCACTCTCTACCATATAAGTAATGATTGGTTATTACTTTCATTAAAAAAATTGTATCGTAGATGACAAAAAACCTGTGACTGTAATGTATTTGCATACTTGTATGTAGGCATTATTTAGCCAACCGCTTTTGACATGCTTTTGTGTTGCCACATGAACACGAGCCTAGTCAGTCCAGAACAATGGCAATTGAAATTGGACGCCATTATTGCATTCGGTCTATGCAACAGCATGGAACTAGTGATATACCCATATTTAATACATAAGAATGAATTTTGTCTCACTGTAAATAACAAAATACAGAAATATAAAGATTTCTTAACAAGCGTAGGCATGAGGCAAAGCTAAGTGCAACTCTAGCTTGTTATGAGTTTTCTAGCATTTCCTTGGACAGGTTAGCAATATGTTCCATTCTTAAGTCCAAGGATATATTGTTGCCAGCACCTCCACGATTATTGACAGTCCTGTTCCACACAAGGCTGTGTGCCTGTTCCGGCATGAGAAGCGCTTGTGTGTTTGCCAACAGTTGTAGTAATGCTAGAGCATACTTATGATGATTATGTACCTTGAATATTAGTAACATAAACTTCCAGCAGCGCACAATCCGCTCCCCATCTCCTTCTTTCACCACATCATTGATGTTGAAGATCAGCATTCCCATACTCAAACGTATACATGCATAGTTATGAATGTGGTCTTCTTTTACTGATACTTCACTTTCTGTCGGGATTGTACTTCTGGTAGGTTCAACTGGATTCGAAGACAGGTTGTGTTTCTGTATTTCATGATTGTCCCTAGCTTTCTTATAGAAGTATGGTTTCCCACACTCCTTGCAAGGAAACACTGGTCTCTGCTTAGGTTGATTTGCAGTGTTCACATGATCCACAACTTGTTGGTGTTCTTTGGCTTGTTTCTCCATTACAAACTTTTCAAGGATCAACTTTACTTGACCATGGAGCCACAAGCACTTTTCTTTCTTAGAATATTTTTTTATTGAATCTGGAACGACTTCATCATTCAACGATTTCATTTTAAAATGATTCATGGTTGCTGCAACTATGAATGTATTGGTCTCTATCTCCACAAAATATTTGCAAAAATTGAAATTATCAAGCACTTTTTTTGTTTTTGCATTGATGTTGTTGGTGATGTTCATGTTGGAGCACAAGGTACCTGGATCACCAGCAGACGAAGACTTGTAGAGCATGTCGTACATAATCTGAAAAGGTAAAAAATACATATTATTCATGAAACTTGTACAGAAGCTTGCATTTTGTTGAAGGTTTAATGATTTAGCCTTTCCATAATTAAAAAATGTTGTTGTAAAGCAAGAGAGAAGCAAGCCTTAAACACGAAGACGCACTATAAAAGGAGAGGTACCTAGGATAAGTTCGTTGGATCTGTCAATCAAATCTACCGAGAGGTCACAGAGAGAGGATCTCAAGAACTGCAAGCTCTATAAATCAATCAAATGGACAAGAAACTGTGGAAATACATGTAAGTACTAAAAACGCACATGGATAATTTTTGTTGTACAATTCACTATCACTTTTCACTTTGGTAAAAATTATGGTACTTTGAACTGGAATCGTTAGCCGTTTTGAAGTCGCACGGCTCAGCTCTAGCCAGTATTATTATGCTTATCGTTTCTTTCGTAGGTTATCCTAATATCCCCGCCAAGACATGGAAATGTCATTTGCAAATTAAATATACTCACATCATAGGTTTCGAAACCTTGCCGGCCTTTACCATAAAAGTACAGAGATGTACAAATGCTCGACACATTTACCTCATAACAAGACACCTTCGCGAACGACGACACCATAACAATACACAACAAGACAAACGACAACGAGGACGAACGTAACTTCTGTAATGAAAACAATACTCTTGTCGCTTTATGTAGAAATGACCGAACATAGTTTTATGCTTGGAAATGCTTATTACAGGCAAAGACGATTTCGGCTCATGAATTTGTAGATGTTGAATGTACGTGTGATACATGGCGCGCGAAATTCAAAATATCCTTCGTACGTAGACGCGTGGTGCGACTGAAAATCGTATAGAGCAGATTTTGTATGACTGTGAAAAACTTACGGCACGTGACCGTGATGATTTAGGATTTCGAATGAATCCGTGCCGTGACCGTGCCGTGCCGTGCGCCGTGGTTTTTCACAGTCATACGAAATCTACTCTATATTACTACCGAATACGAAAAATATTGACACGTTCGTCTATTATAACTGTTTTAGACGGGAAATTATAATTTCTTCATTAACTTTGCTGTTGAAATGTGATTTTGTTAAGAAAATCATTTTACCCCGTTGTTCAGCCATGTTCAGCCATTGTCCGCCACATTGAAACTCATTACTATTCAAAAATTATGGGCGGAGCATGCCCTTTATAGTGCGTCTTCGTGTTTCAGGAACATAAGTGTTTTTCTTGTTTTATGCTCTACAACTCCCTCAGTGTTTATATCACAGTATGTAAACACAAAAGACCATTTTTACATTACTTTGATATATTTTTTTGCAACCTCATTTAAATGCACCGTTGGACAGATGGTCAGCAATCATCCGCTACACTCCAATGGGGGGAGTGTAGTGTAGCGGAAGACCGCTGGCTGTCTCAAAATCAGGCTATGTAGACAGCCCATGCAGGAGCATGTTATATATAATCACATTAATAAATTATTATATATACACTCAATTGCAGCGTTGTAGTATACATTTGTACAAATGTCTAATGACATGGAAAATGTTAGACTTGCTAAAATACAACTGTTTTATGCACAAAATAGTCCTGAAAATTATAATGAGTCCTTGTTGGATGCAATACTAAGCTAATATTGATGATTCTGATATATTAGAAGAACATAAGCGATGTTTATATGTGCACTCAATTACATGTACAGTGGAACCTCTATAGCATGGACACCAATTAAGGGGTGTCCAAAATACAGAGCATATTTTTACAAAGAATGTATGCATGGTGATGATTTTGCCGGGATCTAAATATCTGTCCGTGTCGCTAAGGAGAGGTTCCACTGTATTTGAATATTGCCTTGCTAAGCGAAAGCTATAGTTGGCTGATGAATTTGGAAAGTTGGGATAAACTTTTATTTACCTGGTAAATCAAACGAATGCCATGCCAGTCTTCATGTTTGGTTTGAACGCCTTCAAGTCTTTCATAAGATGTCTCCATCTGCTCTTGCATCTTTAGCATTTCGTCCCCTCTCCTCTGTCAACTGATCTCCACCAAAAAGAATGGGTTGTACAACTTCAGTATGCATAACTCCTTTATCTGTAGTGGTGGTGCTGGTTGGGACATATTCTGTATGTATTTTTTTTTTTTTTTTTTTTTTTTTTTTTTTTTTTTTTTTTAATTTTTATTAGTAATAATCAGTACATCGTTACAATAAATGTTCTTGTTATTTTTTACTACAATGGTTGTAATAATACAAATACAATTTTGTATATAATAATAGTATAGTGTAGTAATATAGTATTGTATAGTATAGTATGGTACGGTATGATATAGTGTAAAATGAGAGGAAAAACAGCAAGTAAGTGAAGGTTTGGTATTATGCAGTTTTGCTCAGGAAATTGGTAAAAGGTGCCCATTTTTTTTCAAAAACGTTTGATAATTGTTTTGTATTAGATGATAATGCAATTCTTTTTTTTCAATTTGATATTTGTTGGTTGCGTGATTTAGAAATGATGGAAATGTGTATTTCTGTTCATTAATGAAACTATTATACATATGTTGTTTTGCAATCAGAATTAGATGGTTTAAAAACAGAGAGTATTTGAAGTTGGATAAATGACCATATAGGATTGTTCCGAGATCAAGTTTCAGTTGTGACTTAGCATCAATGTGTGATGACCACCAACTTTGAAATTTGTTCCAAAAATATCGTGCATGCGTACAGAGATAGAAAAAGTGTTTGCAAGTGTGACGTTCTTTATCTATGCAAAAAGGACAGGAATCATCATTTTTAATACCTACTTTTTTTAGGTAATCATTCAAGGGAAGTATATTGTGTATGATTTTAAACTGGAAAACTGATAATTTTATTTCTTTTGTTACGCTAAACGGCAGTGAATATATTGCGTTTAGATCTTTTTGTGTAAAACCTTCATTAAGAATTAAAGGTTCATTTGTGGGGTGCTCAAACTCAATTTTGGAAAAGAACTGTCTTATTATTTTTACTGTCATTTTTGTTAAATTATTAGGTGGTTTTTCTGGTATTATGGTCGAATTGTTTTGTTTTATTCTGTTCCTAACTGCATTAACAATACCGCCATACGTTAAAAAATTAGTATTTATGTTGTATTTTTTGGTAAATTCAGAAAAACTGATAAACTTATTTCCGGGTCCTATTAGATCTTCAAAAGATTTAACGCCCTTATCAAACCATGATTTATAGAAAACTGATGCGTTGCCAACTTTAATATGTTTGTTGTTCCAAATGAATGAATTCAAAATATTTTGTTTTTGGAGATTTAGCGCGTTAAAATTCTGAGTGTAGGACAAAATACATTTATAGAAATTTGGTGTGTTAGTTAGATAATACGAGCTCTTTTTTGTTAAAATCACACGAGAACAGAAACAACCCTCCATATTTCGATAAATAACTTCGGGGGATCATTTTCCATTCGGATTGTTTTTCGTCCAGAAGGCGTTTAACCCACGCAAGTTTAAGGGCCTTTTCTATATGTACGAACGATGTCATATTTAGTCCCCCTTCCTTTTTGTTGCCGATAATGGTTCTCTTTTTTATTTTGGCGGGTTTATTGTCCCAAATAAACTTCAATGTAACTTTATCTACCTTTTCGGCAAAATTTTCTGGAATGCATAACACCGAAGCATTAAAGGTAAGTTTAGACAATCCTAAGGTTTTAACGATGTTGATTTTTCCATACAATGAGAGCTTTCTTTTTTTCCACGAAGAATGTATGTCATCTAATTGGTTAAGCTTGTTGTAAAAGTTTAGTTGGTCACTTGTTTGCTTATCATAAGTGAAATAAATTCCTAGTGCTAGTATGGGTTCTGAAGTCCATTTCAGTCCGAAAGGTTGGGCTGAGCTTCCTTTTGTGGAACCAATCCACATCGCTTCAGTTTTGTTGAGATTAGGTTCTAGGCCTGAGACTTTTTTGAAATTATCCAACACAGTGAGAATATTTTGAATGGAGTTTTCATCTTGAACAAAACATGTTGTATCGTCAGCGCGTACTGGGTTAATTTTATTTCATTTTGATCGATACAGATGCCTTTTATGTGTGGGTTATTATTGATAGCGTATGCAATCATCTCTACAGAGAGAACAAAAAGCGGTCCAGATAAAGGGCAACCTTGTCGAACACCTCTATGTAGAGTGAAAAAGTTTGATGCAAATCCGTTGTTTATTACGCAGCTAGAAATATTTTTGTAGAAAGTCTTAATCCAAGAAGTTAGAGTGGGACCGAAGTTAAAGGTTTTAAGAACATCGAACATGAAGTTCCATTCTAAAGAGTCAAAGGCTTTTTTGAAATCTATAAAGATTGTAGCTCCAGGCATGTTTTGTTGTAGAGTGTGCTCCATGATGTCGGAGATTAATCTAATATTTTCACCGATATACCTTGTTTTTACATAACCAGTTTGATTTGAATTTATTATTAACGGCAATACTTTATCTATTCTAGTAGATATCGATTTTGTAGCTATTTTATAGTCTACATTGAGCAGAGAAATTGGGCGCCAATTTTCAAGGAAAAGAGGGTTCTTTTTTTTCTTTGGAATTAAACTGATGACACCTCGTTTTTGACTAATGCTCATTTCTTCTTTCATGAAACTGTAGTTGAAACTGTCAATCATACATTCACTAACTTCTTTCCAGCAAAAACGGCAAAATTCGGCGGATAGACCATCTGTTCCTGGTGTTTTGTTATTTGAAAAACCACTTAGTGCTTTGAAACATTCTTTTTTAGACAACATCCCTTCGCAGGAAAGCATTTGATTTTCGTTTAATTGTATTAAATTTGTTGGAGTGAGAAATTCCTTCTTTAAATTTTCGTCGGGATTCGGTCTGGAAGTTTGGTACAGTTGTTCATAAAAGCGTTTCTGTTCACTTAAAATTTCCTCTGGTTTTTCTAAAGTTTTATTATCTGAAGTTTGTAGTTTGGTAATGTGTTTTCTTGTCGCATTTTTTTTTTTTCTAGGCCATAAAAATATTTGGTGTTCTTTTCACCTAGTTCGTACCAGCGTGTTTTACTTCTGAGTATTGCACCTTTTGTTTTTTCGTCAAGAATTTCATTTAGCTTTCCTTTGATTTTGGTTAATTCATATTCTGCCAATTCTTTCTCATCTTGATCTTTAATCGTAGGTAAGTTTGTCATTATTTTATTTATTTGTTCAGAATATGTTTTTTCTAAGTTTTGCTTGGTTTTTGCCTTTTTTATTGAGAAGTATCTGGAGAAATTGCGAATCTCCATTTTTATAAGGTCCCACGCTAAACGTTTATCTTCTAAATCGCTGTAACTTTTTTTCCATATTTCTATGTTTTTTCGGAGTTCATCGGTAAAGGGTTTGTCAGTGAGTAGAGAGTTATTGAACTTCCAGAAACCTGGGCCTCTTTTATGTTTGAAATGAGATGTTTGCAGTTGGAATACAATGGCGGAATGATCACATTCTGGAGCGTAAGTAATGTAACAGTTCTCGGTATATTTTTTAAGATGCTTCGACATTAAGAAATAATCCAGTCTGCAGTGGATATTTTTTGCTTTTTCTCTCCATGTAAATTGCTTTTTGTTTGTGTTTAATTCTCTCCAAATATCGATTAATTGGGCTTCTTTCATGATACTATTAATTTTGTTTATAAGGGGTTGTTTCTGTTCAATGGGTGCTCCTCCTTCCTTGTCTAAACGAGTTAGAGCGCAGTTGAAATCTCCACCAATTACTATGTTTTCTCCAACATAGTTTTCTAGACAGCTATGTATATCATCAAAAAAGTGTTTTTTTTTGTTAAATTATTTGGACTATAGACGTTAACAAATATAAAAGGGCTTGATTCAATTTCTGTTTCGAGGATAATAAACCTCCCATTGTTGTTCGTTATAGAATTTTTGACATTGATATCACACGAGTGATGAACAAGAGTCATCACTCCTTTACTATGTTTAGTTCCATGACTAAAGAATGCTTGTCCGCCCCACTCATTTGCCCACATTTGTTCTTCTGTTTTTGAACTGTATGTTTCTTGAAGAAAAATTAATTGTACGTTTTGTTTACGCAACCACATAAATATTTTCTTTCTTTTAGTTCTTTTGTTTAAACCTCGTACATTTAAAGAAAGACATTTTATTTGAAAAGAATTGAACTTTTGATCGTGGTTATGTGAAAACGTTTTTTGTTTTGAAGGGTCCTTTTTTATTTAAATGCAAATTTAGAGCAAAGCTGCAAACCGAGATAAAGACATAATTGCTGGAAAAATTAGGAGGATAATACAATGCTAGAAATGCAAAGAAGTTGGTTGACTGTTTTTTGTTTATGCCTGGTTGGGCAATAAAGATGAGTGAAAAATAAATTAGAATATGTTGACTGTTTCTAGAGTCGAAGATATAGAAGTGAAAATTGTTTTGCATTAACTTAGATATAGAATTTTAGTTTGGGAATAGGCAGAGATAAACAAAATCACAAAAGAAGAAAGGCGAAACTTAATTACAGTCTGTTAGTTCATTTATCAATTGATTCTTTTACTAAATGCATATGGTTTGTATGCCTCAGGTCCCTTGTACAAGTTTCCTTCGATGAACAACTGGTCATATTTTATGAACGCTTTCTTTCTTTCAGTGTGAGCCTTCTTCATTACCTGCACAAGCTTTTTTCTTACCTCGAGCACCTCCGGTGCGTAGTCCTCCGCAATGCCGAACGTTGTACCTTTAAGGTTTTTGGCCATCATTCTGATCCGTTCTTTTTCTTTGAAATACGAGAATTTTGCTATTATTGGTCTTGGTTTCATGGTAGTGGGCGGTTTGGCAGCTATTGTTCTATGGACCCTTTCTATGGATATGTTTGTTGCGAAGTCATGTCCACCACCTAGATCGTTCTCTAAGAACTTTCTTAGGGCTTGTTCAGCGTCCTGGTAGCTTTCGTTGGCTTGTTCTGCAATATTGAAGAAACGAAGATTGTTTCTTCTGGAGTGGCTTTCTAGTTTTACTCCTCTTGCTTTCTCTGCCCCTAGATCATCAATTAGAGCAAATATATCTTGCTGTTGTATAGAAGTAGTCTCTCTTAAGTCTGCTACGTTGCTCTTCAGATCTTGGATTTCGTCATATGCAAACTTTAAACTTTCCTCAAAGTGGTTGTTCTTAGTTTGTAGTTCGCTTACTTGTTCCTTTAACGTTTGTATTTCTTTGACGGCGGCTAGAGCTACGTCGAGCTTCTCGTTGATCATATTAAGTGTCTCACTGCAGCAGCATGGCGGCGGAGCGTCATCTTCGTCCGTTTGAGTTTGTGAGCCTTTGCTTCGCCTTCTTCTTTTTCTGTCTTTAGCTTTTTCTTCGTTTTCTGCCATTGCCCGATGTTATGTTACATTATGTGTCTGTGGTATACCACAAAGCAACCGAAAGGTTAAGAGAAAAAGATAAATTTGAAGAGAGAGCAGAAACACGTCCGACCTCTTCGACAGTCAGCGGTACCTACTCTGTATGTATGTGTTCAAGAATCTCTATCATTTCATCATTAAGATTTTCATTTTTGAAGATGAGTCCTAAAGGGACCTAAAAACATTTTCAAAAAATAAAAAATAAATTTTCAATACTAACTTGTTCTGCTCCTTTTAGATATGTACAACTGAAAATTAATATTAATTTTGTGAAAATATTAATAATATGGCATCCATTAAAAATGTTTACCTTCACTCGTTTACTACTGAATGAACTTGAAATTTTCTCATACTGCACTTGGCTACGCCTTGTGCAGTATTTAAATTTATCGTTCATTGTTAGTGAACTCGTGCAGTTAAATCCAGATAACCCACTCGCTCGAGTGCGTTAACCTCTAAATTATATAGCACTACAGGGACCGGTTGTTCGAAAAGCGATTAGCGTAAATCCAGGATTAAATCTTAAGAAAACTATTGACGCTAATCCAGGATTAGCCCTAATTGGCTTTCGAACAACCGCGGGCCCAGGTAAAGTTTCTAACCTGAACAGACTTCTTCTTCATCTGGTGTGAATATTTATGTGGGATGTGTCGGAAAACAACCTTTTTGAATGTTTCAAACACCGGTACCTTGTCAGCTAAAACACGTGCAACCAGAGGAATGAAACATTAAGTAATCTGCTATTATCTTCAGACGATGGCAGGAAATCAGAATTTTCAATATCTAAAGCAGATGTCCTTTCAGCACTGTTCGAGCACTCTGTCAGATACACCCTGTCTTGAACAGCATTCAATCCAAACCAATGGATGCTTTTATTTTGTTTGTCACTGGCCATGTGTTTTGTTTTGATGTACAAATCAACATTGTCCCCTATTATCTGGTATGATGGAGGTTTATTTTCACTGAGGGATGCTTTCAGTGAACATATATCCATTTTGTCCAAAGTGTCCACTCTCCTCATACCATGACTAGTGACAAAGTTGGATAAGCTTTCATGAGCCTCTTGTGTAACTCCACATTTATTACTGAGGTGGTGTGTAATTGGGCCAGCTTCAGCAACACTTAAACTAAAAAAAAAAAATAAAAAAAAAAATCTCTCCCAAACTCTAGCTAATGAAAGACTATATTAAGGTTATTACTAAAACGGATTTGGTTTCCTTCAAAATATTTTAATTTTATTTTTTGAAATGATTCCGTCTGAGAGCTGGTCAAGAGGTCAAATTTGCATGAAATTGTGCACTTCTTTACGGCGCTGTACAAACTTCGTCTCGCATTATCCCGCGAAACTTTTTATATCATGTTGTAGATAAATGTATTTAGTTTGTCTAGAGGTAGAGCGTTATTCAATTGGTTCAGCCGTTTGTGAGAAAATTTGTTGGCAATTAACCCCACTAAGATCTAACTGAACGGCGGCTCAAAATTACCCAACTTTACTCGATTATTTTGCAAAAAGTGGGACCTCGCTGGACTCTCTCATCGACACAGTCGGATTGAACATCATTTCATTTACACAAATCTGTAAAAACCTGTGTACGTTTTGGATATTTCAAAAGTTACGACAATTTCAGTTGGTGCATGTTAGACGATATACAAATTTTAATTAGGTGCAATATCTTATCCATATGAAGTTGAAAATACCTTACCTTCTTCCTAAATCGCTCATATTTCCCATTTTTACCCATGCTTGACTTCATTCCAACATTTCCAAATACTTTAGCATTTCGGAACAGGCCAACCAATATAACTTCAAACTGACGGCAAAGTTCTGAGCTCGGCGCTAGATGAGTCAGCTAGAGCTTCACTTTAAGACCATAACTTTCCATTCTGAGATCAGTTACGCTATTGCTTATGTTATGAAATGATCCCTGAACACCAAGCGATCCACTAGAAGGGGAAAACTTCCCAGGGAAGCAACGTCACACTATATTCACGCAATGCTTGGAATTTCTGGTTGTTATTGCTTCCAAAGACGTCCGCTCACAATAGCGTGCATAAATTAACAAATTAATTGCCCCCGCAGGGTTTCGGCCCAGAGGCCGAAACCCGAGGAGGCATATATTGTAGTCCCCGCGTAATTGCTGCCGCGCGAGCGAGCCTGGAAGTTAACCTAGCATGCTTTGCGCGCCTCGCGCGACTATATTATCAAAACAAGTCACGTGATTTATCCACTTTTCCTAGCAGCCAACCTGAACGGAGCAACACGGTAGACATCGACATGGAAATTTTAGAGGTCAATTGCGAACTATTTGCCACTTCAAATGTTCTTTACCTTCATTGTATTGACATTCAAAATCGATTAGATTTCAACTTCTGTGGAATTGCGTCTCTAAAGCTGTTAACAGTCACGGGCCACCTCAGTTTCCCGACCAATTTGAGTGAAAGACGACGAGCTCTCTTTCTGTACGATGACAATTTGGATTTGGTAGAGCGAAAACAATTTCCAGTGGTAATAAAAGTTTTATCTAGCTCCATGATCGAGGTAATTATTATTCAACCTATTTCTTGTTTAGTTTGTTGTTTGTCATCGTACATGTACATGTCAATTACATGTCAATTTCTAGCCTAGGCTGCTCTAGGTTCTCAAATATCAAAACAATATTTTATCTTATAAGCTTACTGCTTAGTAGTTTTATAGTATCTCGAATATATTCTGTACGATCCTATGGCTCATATTATATATTTTGAGTATAAATAAATTTACCTACCTATTGTAGGTTGAAGAAAGCAAGAGTGTTGTCTTGATATGTAAATTTGAACTTCTCGAGAATCAGTCTACAATATCAACTTCGTTCGTACCACGCAGTTTGAATTCAGATAAAGACGACATCCCGGAGTTTCCAAGATTAGAAACAGAGTTTCTTCTTCATTGTAACTGTTTATTACCTCCGAAAACAAAGAATGTCATTGTAGCTGTTAATCAAAATTCTGACACCCTACACCCATCCAAGAACCAACAGGAATGCAATAATTTAGTTGAGACATCAAGTGAATCAGAAAGTGAAAGTACACAATCAGAAGAACAGGAAGAAAAGAGAGAAGCAGATGATCTATTCACAGAATTTATCAAACTTAAAGGCTGTACATTTCACAAACACTTTCAGGATTCCCTAAGAATTTGTAAACAAAAGTTAATTAGAAAGGAACTTGTTGAGCTGAAATTGAATCCAGAACCAACCAATTTAAAAGATGAAAATGGAATTGTTGTCCAAGCAAAAATAGACAGTACTTGGAAACCTGTTGGATACATCCCTGGTAGGAAAGTCCCAAAAGTCACTGTTGCAATGCAAGACAAGAAGCTCCAAATAATAAGATACAAAAGTATTGATTATTGTTATAACTATTATGTGGATGGATTTAGATATATCCCAACAGTCATTGTGACAAAACAAGGGAAATGGCCAAAAGATGAAAAGGAATATTCATACAACTGTCTTTTCTAATTCAAAAAGAATCGCATCATTATTATCCCAGTTTATCCCAGTGGACTATCCCACCTACAGATTATGGGAGAATCCCCACTGAACCTCCCCCCCCCCCCCCCCCCCCCCCCCCCCACTAAAAACTTCTTAGAACACATTACACATTGGTGCTTGAGTGATGGCACTTTTAAATTAACAGATATTAGCCAAGTACATGTACCGGTACATTAATTTTGTAGATATTATTAGATACTATAATTTCATTGTTATAGAGTGATTGCAATTAAAACCTGTGAAATAGTTAGTAGACTAATAGACACTAGCTAGTAGACTTTATTTCCATTTGTTTTCTTTATTAATTACAATTTATTATTGTGTCTATTAGACTATTTATACACACTAACATCTAATTTTTATTTCATGGGTTTATTGCAATCACTCTATTTTGTTTTGATTTGACTAGTCACTGACTATTATGTTTGTGTGCCATCACTCTAAAATGCTCATCAGAAATGTATATTTCCAAAAAGTTCTGACCAGCCTTGTTTTGATGTTGTTTTTTTACATTGAAAAAAAGTTATTGATCCTACACGAGAATTATAATTAAAAATTCTCACACATTGGTGATCATGTTTCAGTATTGTAGACAGAAAGCCTGGCTGTTACATGGGGTACAAAGGGTCAATTCAGTCGCATGTGGTTAGGGACTGGAGGTTGACCCATAACAGGGCAGTGCAAGCGTTGCCTTATGGAACCCCTGTGTCTTGCAGGGAGGAAGGCTCTGCCAGGCACAAAAATGGAACCATCTTCCCTTTGATTTAGCCGTAGTCTGTGTAGTCTGAGAGGGTGATGACTGGGATTTACATCTTCATCCACTTCTGGGCAGTCGTCAAAAGAGGGGCAATCATCTCCTACTCTAAACCTCTCATTCACTGTCCAATAATAGAAGGGTAAAGAATCGTCCATTCTCTTAGAAAATTCCCTAATGAACAGACAAAATAAATAAACAATACAAAACATTAAAATATTATTATTACAAATATGTAACAATTAACAGCAATTTGAGTACCTAACTAACTGTGGCCATCAACAGACAACCCATAATTCTCCTCTGCCAGTTCTAATGTTGAAAATTTTTGACGTAGATGATTAACCACTCTTTGTCTAACCATTGAACCTATTGAACAAAATTTAAAACATAATTTTCAATTGATGTATTTTCAGAAAAACATACACCCCACCCCAAAAGCATTTAACCAAGTGGGGATCAGTACATATTTGATTTCACAAATACTTGCCTTAATTTATAATGCTTAGCAAATATTACCTTGCACTACCGGTAATTATATATTATAGATATGGTCTTACCAGTTCTTAGATGTTTTGTTTTTGCAACTGTTTTAATAAATTCTGCTGCCTCCTTCCAGTATGGATCTGTTCCATGCATGCTTGGCCAGACTGTTGTACTATGTGATGACCTTTGTAATGTAATGTAATTCAATGTAAGCTTTTATTCGAAACAGGATAAATAATAAATAATAATAATAATAGTTAATTAGCTATGCAGCTTGTGGGGTCGTGTATAAAAGTACATAATGAAACTACTGGTATAACATAAAATATATACAAATGTATACCTAAATATAATATATATCGATATTGATATTAATAATTAAGACCCACCTTTCCTCATATAAACATAGGTACTGTACAAGTGAGCCTTCTTCTTTCCAGGTCCATGGAATCCTGGGTCTTGTTGTTTTGGGAGATTTGATCTCTTGATCATCATGAGTTGCCTAAATATGACAAGAAGAAACAATAAGCCTATCTTGCAGGTCTATGATCTATATAATTATAAAATACTCAGCCTCACCGATAATTGTTGATTTGAAAAATATTCACACATAAATAACAGATGTTAAAGTACATTAAAACACACTAAAACACTTTAGGATTTACAAAAAAATATCCTACCTTTTGTGGTGACTTACTAAACTCTTGCCTCAAAGACCTCTTTACAGGCTTTTTTGGTGAACATGGCACAAATAGTCTTTTAATAGGGGTTTTACCACCTCTGCTACATGTATACATGTGGACTGTTGCAATATAAAGTAGGATTTAATTTTAAAATCAGACTTACGAACTGATAATTAAAACTAGTACTTAAAAAGTTTTAGTCAAATCACGAAGAAATGGGAAGAAATCAAACACGTCATGTAGCTGAAGTTAGCGATTTTACCTGCAGATTGAACTGGCCGTAGCAGACTAAAACATGGAGACTTAGGGAGACCTAAAGGTCAAAACAAAGTTTGAATACCGTATTTCATGATTATGTAACTTTTTTCATAAAGTCTTTATTTAATATCAACGTATTTCTACATAATTGAAAGCCCACAAACAAACCTCGCTTATCAAAACATTCAGTCAAATTGAAACATGTTCGTTGATTGTGCATATTTTGTCTTTTTAATAGATAAAAACTCTAAGAATACTAACCTGTGTCTCAGAAGAATGTCCAAGCTTCTTATATACATAATGATTAGCGATAGAAATCTCCAACAACGCGAAAAACCTACATTTTCTTGGCGGTCAAATCAACATGTAAACAACAAATTCACGAGCGGAAATGAAAAAATATGCATAATGAGCGAGGCGCGCAAAGCATGCTAGGTTAACTTCCTCCTTTGCAGCAGTCCTAATCCGTACAGGGTCTAAATTCTCGATTTGGTTTTTAACCACAATGCATCATTTATTAACCAAAATTCCTTGCGCGCCCATTGCTATATAAACTCCGCTTCGGTCATCTGCGTCCTCTTGACCTCGTGCGACGTAGAAGTTGGATTCTTGCTAAGTAATGTACGTTCAAGTTGAATTCCGTTTCTTTGAGGTCAGTCAAACTCTTTACTTTCAATGTGTATTTGTTTCTTTTATGTGTAATTAATTCATAAACCCTTTTGACTGTCTTTTAAGCGGTTCTAATTATTCTTATTTTTCGGCATTCGATTTAAAAGTATTGATGATCTAAACTGTACTACGTCTACGATCAACAAGAACTGAAGAACCTCAGAAGGTATATTTTGAGTTCAACAGACATGACAACATCCAATCGTTCGAAGAACTCGATGAAAATGCAATTGAGGAACTTCTTCTGGAAGCAGAAGCAACAGTTGTCTATAATAGCAAGAACAATATTGTGGCGTTCAAACGCAAACAAGAGTAATTGGACATTAATTACCGTTGTTAACAAACTGTTGCTGTAATATTTTATTATTGTTCAACTTCTGCAATCGGAAGGAACAGACACAATAACAAACAATATTGCGGTTATCAAAAGCAAACCAGAGTAATTAGACGCTGATTAGCTTACAGAGTTAACAAGTTCTCATTCTTCATATTTTTTGTTCATTTGTTGTTACTGTTTGAATTGTTGCTCTTCGTGATATTTCATTAATGTTAAACTTCTTCAGCTAGAGTGCAATTTAGAAAAGCTTGAAAACTAAATAACTAATTAGTACTAAATAGCACTAATGAAACAATAGAAAACAATAGAAATAGCACTATTTAGTACTATTTAAAATTAGTACTATTTCACACTTTTCTAAATTGCACTCTATCGGAAATAACAGTAAAGAAAAACAATGTTGTTGTTATCAAAGGCAAACTAAGAGCAATTTAGTTGGACACTGATTAGCTAACAGAGTTCACAAATTGTTGCTCTAAATTCATAATATTTGGTTGTTCATTTGTTACGGTGAATGGCCTTGTTACTGTTCCAATGTTTGCCGCTCTTTGTGATATTTTAGTGTTGATTTGTCATGATTAAGATTCTTATTACCGATTATAAAAGCAATGATAATAAAACCTGTTCTAATCACCACCTGTCTTGATGCACCAAATATACTTCTACTGAAACTTCATTTTCTGCTATTTTCCATATTTCATCAAATCGATAAAATAATGACAGCAGAAATAATTTCATGTTATTGCTAATTAACCATTCAACTGAACACTAAGTGAAGTCATTTAGTCTAACCTGTGAAACAAAATTTTATAGTGTAATAGTCTAATGCCATTTCGGAGGAAAGAAACAACATAGGCCCTCTTCAGATTTCCATCAACCTTTCTCCTCTCCCCCCCCCCTGCCCTTCAAAAGTCTGGCTATGCACCTGCACGACTGACCCTTTTTTCTGCAAGTACTACACTGCATTAGAGTGGTTTTCATAAACCTGTGAAACAAAAACTATTAGTTATACATGTAGTGTGTAATAGTCAAAAGAAAACAATGGAATTCATGTCTACTACTGTGTATTACGATAATAACTATTTCACGGGTTTATGAAAACCACTCTAATAAAGAAATAATAGATCCTTCTCAAGGCAGCACTGTTCTACCTATTAGGTACGCTAGTATGTAAATATATATAGTCAAGAGAAAATGAGGTAAGAGAAGGAATCCCTGGTACCCCATCATGTGCCCCGTTAATTCTATTTTTAGATCGAAGCTATTTTTAGCTTTAGTTACCATGCCCGCGCTCTTGACTTGTAGAATTTTAAAATACTCAACCTTACCTTGGATTTTCCTTTCAAAAACTTTTTATTTTTTGCCATTACTGCGATTCTCAGTATTATGCGAACTCAGACATTCAAGCAGTCGGCTGGAACTTGGTTTTTCGCTGCCGTCAATCGACATAAAATATCAGTAAACTTAAAAATATAACTTAAGTCAGAAGACCCACCAAATGGAAGCCAAATATGATTTTGAGCTAGTCAATTATGGATCATTTGGTCGAAGAATGTATTTAGTTTTAACCAAGTTCCAGCCGACTGTTTGAATGTCTGAGTTCGCATAATACTGAGAACCGCAGTAAAAAGAAAAGCAAAAGACTACACAGCTTCTGCTCCAAGATAACACTGAAACTCGCAGTGGTCGCACGATTTCTATGATGTTTACATGCAAAGTCTGCACTGAATAAAAATACAAAACTGAGCGAAACAATATCGTCAACTCTCTGAGAAAAGGCCACAATTTAATTCTCTAAGACTCATTGAAGGATTTTACGAATACTCAGGCGAATTGAGCAAAATTAAGGTGCCACAAATATAAACTACACAACGATCAAAGTCAAAGCAATCACGAAAACAAACTCTAAAGTTAATGTGGTCTTACCGGCACTTGTATTCAACAATTACGAAGTCCAAGCGTTATTGTCAGGTTGGAAAACACGAAGGAAACTTTACAAGAGCCAACATCACCAAAACTTTGAAGCACCAGCCATATTGTGGACATGAAAATTAAATTCAACCATCTGCAGTCCTACAAGACGCCGGCTACAACAAAACGACTCCTTGGTCGGTTTTCTCTGTCGAAGGACATGGCAAACTGAAGCTGTTTTCCTCTATTTAGAATCGTCTCAAGTGTCCCAAATTCACAATAATTACAGTCAAATCCCAAAAGGATAATTTGGTAAAATCCTTTATTGAGTTTTCGAAGTAAAAATTTGTAAAATGTTCGAGAAAGTTGAGAAGATTTTCTTCGCTTGACTTCGCTCAATTTTGACTTTCATATCAAAACCGTGCGTAACGGCCTCCGCGACCTCGCCTTATATGATCTGACCAATCACGTTCCGTTCTAAAGATAGATTGATTCTAAAAATAGAATTAACGGGGCACATGATGGGTCAAGACCCCAATACCAGGGATTCCTTCTCTTACCTCATTTTCTCTTGATATAGTATATAGGGCAAATCTCGATTTTTCAACTTTACGACCGCTAAGGACCGCTGGGATTGTGACTGGCTGAAATAAACGCAGGCTCACATGCTGCATGATGATTGGCTCTCTTGTTTTAGATGACAAATTCAGAAATGTTCCCACGGGAAAAAATAGTTATTTCTGGACATGCTGCACGGTGATTGGCTCCCTTGCTGTAGATGACGAGGAAAGACGGACGGGTTGCCAACCAGCTGAGCAAGTTTTGAAGGATCATGGCTGACAAACGAAGGAGCGGGAGTTTCAATAGCATGCGTATACGTAGCCTGGCTGAAATAAACGCAGTCACTGTGTTTTATAACAGTACCGATATACCACCGAAAAAAGAATGATACGATCTTCAGAATGTAAACACTGAAAACTACTACGGATGAGCTATACCAAAATACTGATGTGCGCGGACTCAGAAGCTAGCGCTGAAGGAAACATTCCGGCACGAAGAAGAATTTGACGCCAATTGTTACACGGACTACATGATAAAGCAGAATATGTAGCATTTTTGAACGGCAAGCTTGTTAAACGTCGAGCGTGGGTCTATGTCTTACATTTAAATGTCGTCACATGTGTTCAGTCTTGTATGTTATTTTCAAAAAGCCCAAGAATACACGAATTTTTTTTAGTAGTGAAAATTAAATGCATCGCAGATGTACATCAACAATTGTACTTTAGTTCTTGGCGATATTTACACTTGCATACTCGAGTATCGTAAATATAGAAGAGAAAATCTACTTGAACATGAATTGAAAGTCAATCTAATTGCGCATGCATGCTCTGTCGAGTCACGCAACGAGTGACCAAACAGTGTTTTAGTCATGTGGCGATGCCAAGGGTTTGCACTGTTTTCTGAAATAGGTCCCTATAATGTAATTCTTTAGCTAAAATATAAGGATTTAATTTGTTGTACTCGTTTGTAATCAATCAATGATTTTCATATAAGATAGTTTTTTTTAAGAGATTGAATTAAAATATATTGAGGAACAACCTGACAGTGATGAACAGAAATGTAACACGTATTTACAACCAAATGTAATCTAGTTTACTTTTCAGATTAATTTATAGTTCCCAGTCAGTTTTTACAGAACGGGGGCAGCTGTAGTGTCAACTATGACTAGTACTATTAGAGTGCAATGATGCACTATGACACAACAAGAAATGTCAAAAAAAATAACAATAGTCGATCGGAGGACCATCATCATATGAAACAAGAAGTTTAAAAAATGTGAATACACACTCCAAAAGCAAACAATTATGTTTAACATTGAAGTTAGATTCTATTTCTAAAAAGTATCATACCATACTTCAACATTAAGATAATTCAGAAGGTCCCATGGATGTCATGTCTATGACGGCTAGAATACTGATGCCAGGGTCGGATCTAGAAATTTTGAAAGAGGGGTGCACCACTAAGGGGCCGTAAGGCTCCTTCTTCTAGGGGGTGTGGGGGCATGCCCCCCCCAAGTAATTTTTGAAATCTAGAAGCTCGAAAATGCAATTTCCATCCATTCTGGGCATCAAATGGTGGGGAAACGTGGGCGAATATGTATCGGGCCCAACTCGAGGATGGGGGCACCGGCCCCCCATTCCCCCCCCTTGGATTCGCCCCTGCATGCAGATAACTATGTACAATACAAAAACCCCTGCTGCAAGAAGCCAGTTCAGAGTTTAAGAATAAGGTTCAGTGCGCATGCGATTTTATCCCGATTATATCACCTTCTTTTGTTATTTAAAAATCACACAAACGTTAACAAAAGAAGGTGATATAATCGGGATAAAATCGCATGCGCACTGAACCTTATTCTTGAGCTCTGAACTGGCTTATACTGTGCAGCATTGTTACTGCCAGTCATTATAGATGCACCATATAGATGGTTTACATATATACGGCTCTCTGGAAGAGCATGAATTGTGAAGAGACACCGTATTTTTAAATAAAGATTATCATCATCATCATCATCATTTCGTTGTTGACTTGTCGGACTAATTCTGCCCCAGTTTGAGATATTCTCTTGTACGTACTGGACGTCTTCCTGGTCTGAAGATAATTCGACGGCGACAGGCAGGTTTCGCCGAGTTGCGGCCAGGCGCGAGGAAAAGCTTTGGATCTGCGTTTTAGTTGGCCATTCTGAACGGTGAAACTGACGTTCGTTTGAAGAATTTCTGGCATTCCTCATGTTTATCGAAACTTGCACTGGGTCAGCCTTCCTGCCCGTTCTTTCGCCTATTCAAAGTCCATTTGAATTGACATATAAAGGAACTCGTGTCCCTTCCCAATACACTTGGCTCTAGTCGCCGTCAGAAAGGCGAAGCGACCCACCCACCCTTGATGAAGACGGGTTTGAACTCGGAATGTCACATCGCGCTCAGTCTGGTTTCGGCTTGTCCCATGCCAGAACGATTCCCCATACCTCATTTACATGTCATATGAATAATACAATCACCTCCACCACTTAAACTGTGCCGAAGCAGTCAATAGTTAAACACAAAGTCAGATGTGTGGCTAGATAGTGCTCTAGATGAGGTACTATTATTTGTTACAGGACCTGGGTTTAATTCAATATATCCAGAAAGTAAAATATTTTTTTCTGACACATTATAAGCCATTGTTGATCTCTTAGTTTTAATAAAATACATGTAATTACTGTAGAAACTGTCTTGTCTCTTAGTATATCTGATATTCCATTGTTTATAATTTGATGCAATACTATGCAAAACAGATGGAACAGGGACTGACATTTTAAGCATTTTCTTATGCTTCCTTCTCAGTTTTCTAAATTTCAATGAATGCATAACTTTTCTTAATGAAATCCTAGATGGTTCTCTATCTCTGACTCTATTAGTTACTTTTGAATGCAGTCTAGCATATCTACTCTTTTGAATGCATTGAGGTGTAGATGGTTCTCTATCTCTGACTCTATTAGTTACTTTTGAATGCAGTCTAGAATATCTACTCTTTTGAATGCATTGAGGTGTCTGATTTATCATAATACATACATCATCAATAACAGTATTATCAGTACAGTTATTCATGTCATATTTAGATACAGCTCTCATGAATGCTTGCATGCAGAATCTGATCTGAACTGTTCGTTTAGCTTGTGCATGACAGTTAGCAATCGTTGGGATTTTTGCTCATATTTGTTCCCAAAAGGGATTTATTGGTGTCTCGTAAGACATTTTTCGTTCCTCGAAGGAATATATCTGTCTCCAGAAGGAGGTTTCGTGTCCCATTTCTGGGGTTAATTTTTGTCTCCCGGAGGAGGTTTTTTGTCTCCCGGAGGAGGTTTTGTGTCCCATTGCTGGGATTATTTGTGTCTCGAAAGACATTTGGGATCTCATTGCTGGAGATTATTTGATCCCGTGAGGGATTTATTTGACCCTATAAAAGGGTTATAGATCGCCAGGCGGTGCTGGGATGCACATCGATCGTCATGGACGCCAAACAAACACTTTGGTTCAGCCATCGTCATTCGGCCGGATAATGTCCTCAGACCATCAAAAACCCTAGAAAAACTTGTACGAAGAAACACTTGACACATTGCTTGAGAGCTGTGTCTACTTATTGATGCAAAATAGCATGAAATCATAGAAAACATAAATGTGCAGTAACTTACCTTCAAACAAACGCGTGAAGCAGAGCACATGGAAAACATTCCACCGACATTTACAATCGATAAAACGTCGACAACCACTCGAGAGATCACGTAAATAGCCGATAACTTTCCGAAGTCTGCCGAAAGAGCTGATAGTCACGAAAATCCTACGAAAATCCTACGAAAATATATCGGACACCACCGGAGAATCGTTGGCTATATCGTCGATGACTTCGTTGCTGTTCGTTGCCGGAGTGTTCGATTGATATAATTCGGTTCCGACTGTTCCGAACACTATCCGAAGATTAGGACACTTACTTACTTACGGACTTACACACTCGATGACATAGTGGCTACTCTCTTCTAAGAAGAGTAGCCACAAAAATACATTACGAAGTATGTACGGTAAAAGGGGATTTTCAGGGGTAAAGTTGAGAAAAGGTGTGAACACGAGCATATGGGTATTGTGTCTGCGCATGCGCCAACACAGCATTGACCAGTGATGTCTGAACCATTTTCCAGCTCGATAACTCATTTTAAGGATATTTTGTAGGAGATCTACGCGTTTCTAAAGTTTAAACGTCATGAAAATGTACTCATTTTTAAAGACGATAAACACTTCTTCCCCTGGGTATATCTTTGTCCGCTGTTATTTTTTTTGATGACGAGATATTTTACATTGAAATGCGACTGTGGTGTTTGGAGTTGGATGTTCAGCGTTAATTATTTCTACAATCAAGTATTCTACAGCACTGGATTAACGCTTGGTAATTGTGATGCAAGTAAACTTTTAGAATTTTAATGAAATGGTCTTTCAGGTGGACGCGATTTCGAGCTATGGCCCGGTGAATATGTAGAAGTGTTCAATTTAGGTCGAACTTTAATGAGATATTTCTTGAATTTTTTACCGACCCCCAAGTTGGAGATAATTACCACAGCATTCATTCCTTTATATAATTTCAGTTTTTATAGAGAATGGGGCTTCAAAAAATGCATAGCTGTCAGATTTAATAGATTATTCTCACCCTATACTCGGTGTAATGGCGGAATTGATGTTTTGTGTTACTTCTCGAAGCCATGGTTCTCTCATATCTTCATCTATTTCCTTATTCTAAGTCTTTGAAAGTATAAATGAGAGAACAGACTTTGCAGAAAAATTAGTTGTTAAGAAAATTAAAACTTGTTTCCACTGTTTTGCATTGCAATATTATTGCTTACCATTTACGGGACTCGCGACGAGCAGAAATGTGGACTCCAAGCATTCAAGTCAAATTATCTTTCGATTTCTACCGACCCCCAAGCTGCTTAATGTTACGGAGGCGAAGATTATTCAATAGTCATTCCATTCATCACAATAAATGACTTTCAAAAAATGCATAGCTCCTGCTCTGAATGTTCAAAGTGCATGTATACTTCGAAGACAGCAGCCATTGTCAGCCAGCTTGTCATGTCTGGACCTCCCTCTCCTTGCAATATGCAACTCATAATGCATCGTAAATACTGGTTATGACAACTGCAGCATGCCTTCAGCATTGATAAAATAGAATCCATCATTTTAGAGTTGCATATGTTCATATAGACAAGTTAATAAATAAATATATGAGATAGAACTTCGCCATCTTGTTTGTTATTCCTGGTATTTAAATTAGCGCGGGATGGCGCGCGATCTATGCGCGTGTCAGAGGGTCTTTGTGTTCATGTTGGCATTTCACGCATGCGCAGACAAAATGCCCATGTGCTGTGAACACGTAGTTCGACCAATATTCAGGATGGGAGGAGTTTTAGTTACTCGTAGAGGCAACCAACTCATTGCGTATGCCATAAGCAATGAGCAAGTTGTTTACGAGAAAACGTTGATGATACTAATCAACAAGATTATTCCATACGATGAGCTGTATTGTTAAAGTGCTACTTAGACGAAAATCGATCGAAGTTTAATTTAGCTGAAACTTCACTGAAATAATCTCAAAGAGCCATACAATTACTGGTTAATGTGTTTTCTCAAAATTCCTATGGGAAGTATTACATTTTTATCCCTAACAATCAACACAGCTTCGCTCCATACATTTCTTTGTGTTTAGTTTCTTGAATTATTTAATTTCTATGAAGCTAAAAGTTTGGGTGAAGGAGTTTTCTTACATTATTTGTGCTTATGATTGATTGTGTGACCAGTTGTCTTCAATGCAGAGCTGTTATCTGAACAAAACATTGATATATTTTGACTCACAAAATACAAAGAAATGTATGGAGCTGAATGTTGGGTTGAGTAGATGACGTCACTGACTCCTCTAAAGATTCATGAAAATATAGTACTTCCCTCTGGAATATCGAAAAAAAGATTATCACTAGTTATGATTAGACCCTTGAAGAATTATTCAATGAAGTTTCAGCTAAATTAAACTTCGATCGATTTTCGTCTAAGTAGCACTTTAAATAGGTGTTAGAACATTGGAAAACATATGTTCTCATTAAAGCGGTAGCTTTGGTTGACACTACCAACTAATCTAAGGTTCACCGTAAAGGGTCCGATTGATTAAAGAAGATTATTATTATTATTAAGAGGTCGAGGTTAATATATTCAGAAAATGAATCAAGTTGAAATAAAATACTTAACGTTAGTTTTCAAAAGGTACCGATGTTTATTCTAGTTTATTGGATTTGTACGTGTGAATTAATCTGTTGAGCTTTCACGTTTTACTATGGTAACTAGCTTTGAAAAAGAGGTACCAAAGGTTTCAAAAAGGTACTGACTCTTGTCTCATTACACTTACACCCGCCTTAACACAGCAGACTAGTACTACTGTGCTAACCAATAACAATTTTGGAATAAAAAATCCTTTTGACAGTTTCGCAAACCTCATTATCATTCTAGTTAATAATAATAATAATAATAATAATAATAATAATAATAATAATAATAATAATAATAATAATAATAATAATAATAATAATAATAATAATAATAATAATAATAATAATAATAATAATAATAATATATAATAATAATAATAATAATAACTTTATTACTCGTGCCCAGGCCTAAGGCCGGCACGAGTCTAAGATTACAGGCCATATAATTTTTTTTGGGTACTGGTCGCAAATCTGCAATCGAGTGGGACTGGGAACTAGACCATGAAATCCAAAATGGCGTCGCAAGACACAATGGAAGGCTATTAATGTGGAATTTTTCGAGGGAAATCTCGCACTTTTCACTCGTCAGAGTGTCCAGTGTGTTGTCAAATACGAGAAGATCTTCAAACTTGATATCGTCACCCTTCCATTTCGTGAGGGAGCTGTCAGAAGAACGAAGAGATGGCCGTTCGCGATCGCTCGATGTCAACATGCCCGCTATAAGTATAAACGGCTAAGACTGATATTCGCGAACTGAAACAGAGACACATCCCTGAGAAGTCTTGAAAGCTTTTATCAGTTACATGTATACCAACTTGAAGTTAAACTGTTGCATTGTAAAGAAAATCATTACAAAATTAACCTGGATTTTCGGCAGTTGACAGCAACGACTACGAAGCTTTACTTCACGACCCGTGTAGTATGTGAATGTCATGGCTCTATAGTCTAGACGTGAGCGTGAACTTAAAGCAACTCCAGGTCCTCAAGCAGAATACTACCCTGCGAGCAGCATTTTTTTTCTACTCGCTCAGGAAGGTAAATACCTGTGAAAAAGTTGAAACGTCTCTCTCAGAAATCAATTGTATTGCTGAGTTTGTAAAAACTACAGTTGATTTTCATTCATTTGTGAAATAATTTTGCAAGGAATTCATATCAGTAGCATATATATTATATGTATCGAAATGTAATTTAGATCGATTAAAACTGTTCAAGATTTTAGCACTTTATAAAATAGTTCCCTAAAATCTAAGTATATTTTAATCGATTTTGCTAGCACTCTTAAGAGTGGATGCCAATTATAAATAAGGATCGAGACTATTTCGTCAACTCAAAAAATCGAATTTCATTTTCTTTCACCATATCATTCCTTTCGATGACCTCTTTTAGGGAAAAATACTAAAAAGTTCCAGCGATTTTTATTTTAGGAGAAATTTCCAGTTTTTAAAAACCCGTCTGTCGACCAAAAATTTTCGGCTAAATAATAAGCCAACTTTGAACAGTCAGTGTATGTTCACCTCTAGCTCTACAACAATGAAATTCAGTACACTCAATAAACGTTTCATGGTCTTTTCTACTGGATAATTTATTTTTCTGTAACTTCTGTAGTTGTTTTTCAAATTTGGTTTTAAAAAGGTATACTGAGCGCCATAAACGGAACGTTGAAATATAGGCAATGTTTGAGATACGAAAAAAGAATCTGGTACATAAATGTTTGAAGAAAACGCCATGTCCCAGGAAAGCTTCACGTTTGCTCTTTCAGTTTAGAAAGTTTCAAGCTTGGGAATTCAATGTAGCATTTTTGAGAAATAAAACTATTAGGCTTGGGATTGCCACAATTAGCATAATTTTCGTCCTGTGGCGGACATTTTTGTCGTTAAAACACAAAACTTAATTCCAAAACACGACTATCTTGCACTTTTAGTTTATCGCTGCCAACTGATAACAATCTTGGAGTTAATAAAAGTTATTTTCAACCATATTTCAGCTATTTCAGCCACATAAGCTCCTAAAATAGTGACAATTAGCATATTCATTGATCAAATAAACACCGTTTCCGAAAATTGTGGTTCTTCACTCTAAAATGCTTAGAGTTTGCTCCAAATAAGATTTACAAACAATTGCACTGATTTCTAGTTCAAGCTGGCGCTTTATCGTGAAGAGTTCGGATATTTTGACACGATGCTCCACTTTGTTGACAAGCCAATTATGTAACGCAATGTAACTGCTGCAAGTCACGCTACTGCCCTTCGAATAAAACTTTTGCGGCATGAAATAATAGTTTTTATCATAAAATATAATACTAAACAAAATTGAATGGGTGTAATTTCGTATAAACGTTGTTTAAACAAAATTCGTATTTTGCTGTAATCTGATCGACAATCTATGCTAATTTTAACTTTTGCGAGAGTTATTTACGACTCTCGAAACACAAACATTGTTGAAAATCATTCCTATTGACTTGAACATTGTTTTCCATCAGCAGCAATCTTTGGATGACAAAAATGTCCGCGACAGGACGAAAATTATGCTAATTTTGGCAGTCCCAAGCATAATAGTTTTATTTCTCAAAAATGCTACATTGAATTCCCAAGCTTGAAACTTTCTAAACTGAAAGAGCAAACGTGAAGCTTTCCTGGAGCATGGCGTTTTCATCAAAAATTTATGTACCAGATTCCTTTTTCGTACCTCAAACATTGCCTACATTTCAACGTTCCATTCATGGCGCTCAGTATACCTTTTTAAAACCAAATTTGAAAAATAACTACAGAAGTTACAGAAAAATAAATTATACAGTAAAAAAGACCAAGAAACGTTTATTAAGTGTACTTAATGTCATTGATCTAGTGCTAGAGGTGAACACACACCGACTGTTCAAAGTTGGCTTATAATTTAGCCGAAAATTTTAAGTCGACAGACGGGTTTTTAAAAACTGGAAATTTCTCCTAAAATAAAAATCGCTGGAACTTTTTAGTATTTTTCCCTAAAAGAGGTCATTGAAAGGAATGATATGGCGAAAGAAAATTAAATTCGAATTTTTTGAGTTGACGAAATAGTCTCGATCCTTACTGGCATCCACTCTTAACCAGTCGTTTATACAAAGTCTGAGCTGGCGGGTATTACATTATGTTGTCGAGTGCCGGGCGATTCCAAATTCTGCATGTTCTCCCGAGTCACGCAACAAGTAAAGGCTTTCAAGGCTTCCCTGTGTCTCTGTCAGTTCAGTTCGGAATATCTTAATAGGCCGTGTTGAGATGAATGTTGACATCGAGCGAAGCGTTCTTCTTTGTTTTATGTCGCTGTCAAACTACATGTAGTGTAATTGGCCCGCTCTAAAAGCATTGGAATCTCAGAGTATCAGTTGATAGCATCAGTTGATTGCCTCACCGCATTGATCTGCACACGCCGTTAGCGGTAGACCTACTCTAAAAGATGTCAATCGTTTTCGGACCATGTCGTTCCGCGGACTCAAACTCATATCTGAAAAATCTGAAAAAATCATATCAAAATCTTATGTAATATCAAATGCAAGTGAAAAAAACCGTGAAAACAAACTACGACCAAAATGATAAAACAATGACAAAATTGTCTGGGGTGAGAATGAAAACGTGTGTCCCCGTCATTTCAGTTCGTTTCTGTTCTCTCCGTTCTTCACATACAGCTCAATCCCTCACTGAATGGAAGGTGGAGGCCCATATAAAGTATACTTCTTTCATGCTACAATGCATCCCAGTGCTCAATCGCACCAGGGAACGAGTGAATGCTTCTTATTAAAGCGTCTAGTTACTTTTAAAGCGCTCTTCCTTGTGATCAAAGCGCTGATTACAATCTGATTAAGAAATATAATAATAATAATTTATATAATAAAAACTAAACCTAATACGGAATTGAAAGGCATTTGTTTGGCATGTCCTCATGGAAATCGGGGAACACAATTCTTATTAGTCGGGCTTCCTGTGGAATGCCCGACTCTAAAAATGCAGACTGTTCTTTGTCGTCATTGACCTCAAATCGCCAACTGGGTTCTATAGCGCATGCAGCCTGTGCCGGTGTCACATTATTAAGCGTCTCCCCATTATTAAACGTCCCCCTCTGTAACTACGCATGCGCGTCACGCGCCAGTGCGTTTTCCATGAGAAACTGTCCCCCTCACACGATGTCTCGAGCACATGAAATAGATCGATTAAAAAACACAATTCCTAACAGCAAAGTTGAACCAAATCTTCGAAAATCAAGAGAATAATTAACAAGAAAGAAAACGCTTGATTGTTTTTAATGTGATATTTAAGTTTCCTATAATAAACTAACGATGGAAATTAGTTAATTTTCGGCTGTTTATAGCAACCATATCTCTGTCATGACGGGGTCAACAAAATATATCCAGATTGAAATCCAACACACAAAACTTTAACCCCCAAAAATATATAAAGATGTGAAACAAGTAATTCAAAAGATACAAATTAATGAGAAAAAGAATGCAAACGGTACTCGTCGAGATTTAAAAATAAATACGGTTAGGAGTACGTTCTTTAGTGGTGTATATTCCAGTGATGATCAGTGATTTTATAAAATCGAAATAAACCAATAAGACCTTAGTCTCCCATGCACATAAGTTCTATCAAGAAGGTATTTACTTCATTGTTAAACGGAAAGCTACTTCAGAGCCGTAGAAACCGAATAAGAGGTCATAATAATATATATGAATTATAAAAAATAGAATTCTAAAGTACGTGACATTTCTAAAACTGCATTGGTTGATCGTCACTAGAGCTGGTCGCTTACAAGCGATCACGCGATGAAACTAGGGATATGTAAATATGTTATATTAAGTGTATACTTTGAATTGACTAAAGTGATAATCAATATGAATCAGAATTTTTGAGTGTCGTTTACGAAAAACACGGTCATTCACAAAAGCGGTCGCATAGGAGTTTAATAAAAACACGGGTTTCACAATACTGGTCATAACAAGAGCTAGTCGCTTACCGTATCTATAAGTTCTCGTTGCGACTGCATGCACTTCCAAGAAACCTATTACAAAGCAATCGACAGCTCATAACTATAACTGCTTTAATTGGTTCATAGCTATGATATCTTGCCTCCCTCTTGTAATACAGAGGGGGGACAATTTATCATGGCTTGGTTCATAGCTATGATATCTTGTATCCCACTTGTAATACAGACGGGGGACAGTTTATCATGGCTTGGTTCATAGCTATGATATCTTGTATCCCACTTGTAATACAGACGGGGGACAGTTTATCATGGCTTGGTTCATAGCTATGATATCTTGTATCCCACTTGTAATACAGAGGGGGGACAGTTGATCATGGCTTGGTTCACGGCTATGATATCTTGTCTCCCTCTTGTAATACAGAGGGGGGACATTTTATAATGGCTTGGTTCATAGCTATGATATCTTGTCTCCCTCTTGTAATACAGAGGGGGGACATTTTATAATGGCTTGGTTCATAGCTATGATATCTTGTCTCCCACTTGTAATACAGAGGGGGGACATTTTATCATGGCTTGGTTCAAGGCTATGATATCTTGTCTCCCTCTTGTAATACAGAGGGGGGACATTTTATAATGGCTTGGTTCAAGGCTATGATATCTTGTCTTCCTCTTGTAATACAGAGGGAGGGACATTTTATCATGGCTTGGTTCATAGCTATGATATCTTGTCTCCCTCTTGTAATACAGAGGGGGGACATTTTATCATGGCTTGGTTCATAGCCATGATAAATTGTCCCCCCTCTGTATTACAAGAGGGAGGCAAGATGTCATAGCCGTGAACCAAGCCATGATAAATTGTCCCCATTCTGTATTACAAGAGGGAGACAAGATATCATAGCCGTGAACCAAGCCATGATAAAATGTCCCCCCTCTGTATTACAAGTGGGAGACAAGATATCATAGCTATGAACCAAGCCATGATAAATTGTCCCCCCTCTGTATTACAAGTGGGAGACAAGATATCATAGCTATGAACCAAGCCATGATAAAACTGTCCCCCCTCTGTATTACAAGTGGGAGACAAGATATCATAGCCGTGAACCAAGCCATAAAATAATAATAATAAACTTTATTAATGTGTCTTAATTTGTTAGCTTACATTTAAAAGTATGCTAATTGGGGACACCTATCTAGAAAAATTGAACTAAAAATAATAATTAAAAATATTATTAGCCATGCTAAAATGTCCCCCACTGTGAAGTCAGTACAGAATAAAGAGTTAAAAATATTTGTTAATCAACAGAACAGGAAGTTTGTGAAGTCTGTGAAAGGAACGGCAGAAGTGCACAGGAAAAACGTATATTTAGATTACAGGCTCAAATATTTTTTTGTAGATAAGCTTTTTTCGAACACCCGCAAACAGCATGAAAATAATTGGACAGGGAAATAATTATAATTCCACATTCAACGTACTGAAATGTCACGTACGTAAACTACAGCACAACAAGCCAAGCAAAGTGTCTCCCCCTATATTACAAGACGAGGGAGACAAGATAGCATAGCCGTGAACCAAGCCATGATAAAATGTCCCCCCTCTGTATTACAAGAGGGAGACAAGATATCATAGCGGTGAACCAAGCCATGATAAAATGTCCCCCCTCTGTATTACAAGAGGGAGACAAGATATCATAGCCGTAAACCAAGCCATGATAAAATGCCCCCCCCCCCCCCCCTCTGTATTACAAGAGGGAGACAAGATGTCATAGCCGTGAACCAAGCCATGATAAAATGTCCCCTCTCTGTATTACAAGAGGGAGACAAGATATCATAGCCGTGAACCAAGCCATGATAAAATGTCCCCCCTCTGTATTACAAGAGGGAGAGAAGATAGCATAGCTAACATGTATACATTTTGTCTGCGCATGCGTTAGAATTCAGATTTGAAAGTGATTTGCCGCCATTTTCTTTGCAAATTGCACTGCGGTGGGAGATTTAGTGAGCGATCTTCGTCTCTAGAATGATGTTCAAGAAAGTATTTGAAAGGAAATCAATAGTCTGCCTACTTTTGTTTTGCTGTAGATGATTTTTTTCCGAATAAGGGTCGTAGATGATAAAATATCAAGGAACAAAATCCGCCGAAACCAGGAATTATCCTAAAACCAGCTACATTGTCCTTTGGGTTTATTCTCATCGAAGATGATTTCAAGAGATACCTCACAGTGAAAGTTAGTACTGACACATTGAAGGTCACATTCTGTGAATTTGAGTTCTGTACATTCAGTATTCTCAAAGTATTTTGCTCGGTTCAGTTGGGTATTTATCATTTTTGCACGTATTTTTCCTAACATTCCTACCTAAAGAACAATACTTATTAACTCGCCCCCCAGCCGAAAATAGCACAAATTGACTTCTTCTAAGCTTATTCTTTGCATTCGAGAACTTATTTTAAGCAGAAAAAAATTGTCCCTCAATGTGAGATCGTATTATTTAGGTACTATGGTATCAGTACACTCTATTTGTTATGATTATGACTGATTTTCATCGCTGGTGTATACCATATTACAAGCACTCTATGTGTTGAAGTTTATTGTAAAGGATAGCTCAATTCTTCATTTTTATGGACTTCTTAGAATCAGCTGTAAACCGTTTGATATAAGTTTGATTCACATTGAGATTTTATTCAGCATTGTGTTTGCGAATCGTTTATCTGAATTGGTGACGTGTCAAACTAAATTATAAGAAAACCTTTCTTAGTAGCTCACCCCCCAGCAATTTTCTTCCGTGATTTATTGCTTCACTCATGCTAGTTTCGTAAGGTCTTGTTTGTTGGAGTTGAAAAATTGTCCCTCTTGCTTTGCGGTGGATTTGAAGTGTCCAAGTATCACTCATTCACCCGACTTCTCCGTAGGAATGTTGCCGTGTTTTGGCGGATTTTGTTCCTTTATACGGAAAAAATATCCACAGCACCACAAAAGTAGGCGGACTATTGATTTCCTTTCAATGATTTTCTTAAACTTCATTCTAGAGACGAAGATCGCTCACTAAAGGCGTCCACAGCAGTGCACTTGGCAAAACAATAGCGATACTTCATGTTTACAAACATTAACATTGTGATGTAAATGTGCCAACCATTTCCACAAAAGCTTTTCACACGTTTTGTTTCAACAGCCAATCGATCTCTGGTTGGCACATCGTTGGCATACTGAATGACAAAAGCTGAAGTATCGATTATGCAAATAGGTACTTTGAAATCTGAATCCTAACGCATGCGCAGACAAAATGTATACATGTTAGCATAGCTATGAACCAAGCCATGATAAAATGTCCCCCCTCTGTATTACAAGAGGGAGAGAAGATATTATAGCTATGAACCAAGCCATGATAAAATGTTCCCCCTCTGTATTACAAGAGGGAGACAAGATATCATAGCTATGAACCAAGCCATGATAAAATGTCCCCCCTCTGTATTACAAGAGGGAGACAAGATATCATAGCGGTGAACCAAGCCATGATAAAATGTCCCCCCTCTGTATTACAAGTGGGAGACAAGATATCATAGCGGTGAACCAAGCCATGATAAAATGTCCCCCCTCTGTATTACAAGTGGGAGACAAGATATCATAGCTATGAACCAAGCCATGATAAATTGTCCCCCTCTGTATTACAAGTGGGAGACAAGATATCATAGCCGTGAACCAAGCCATGATAAAATGTCACCCCTCTGTATTACAAGTGGGAGACAAGATATCATAGCCGTGAACTAAGCCATGATAAAATGTCCCCCACTGTGAAGTACAGAATAAAGAGTTAAAAATATTTGTTAATCCACAGAACACGAAGTTTGTGAAGTCTGTGAAAGGAACGGCAGAAGTGCACAGGAAAAACGTATATTTAGATTACAGGCTCAAATTAAATATTTTTTTGTAGATAAGCTTTTTTCAAACACCCACAAAATGGATGAAAATAATAGTGAGCTAGGTATTGTTTTGTTTGGACAGGGAAATATCTGAAATGTCACGTACGTAAACTACAGTGACAACAAGCCAAGCAAAGTGTATACTTGGATGGGAAGATTTCATTTTATCATCGTATGAAGTTTTCTATTCAGTTATAATCTGATGTTTTATTACTGCAAGCGATTAGTTTCAATTGTATTGATCATCCTTCTTATTGACTAATAATTCCATACAATGTTATATATAATTTTGGCAATTTTAATTTAAAAATGTTAATTTAAAAACAGTTCTCAAAATAGTTGTTTCGGACTGTTCGAAATTTATATATACACGGGGAGACAGTTTATCATGGGGGACAGTTTATCATGTTACAGTATCTATGCTAACTTGACCCCGGGGGACAGTTTGTCATGGGGGACGGTTACGCATATTACACCGGCCGCTAAGATAATCATAAAATAAATAACTGTTTATTTAAGTGTCCAATGTGTTCATCGAAGGCTCTAACCACAAGGTTTGTCGATTATATCAACACGAGACAAGGTTATGTCGTTTTGTTTTCAAAATAACCACAATAATTCATAGAGATATGGATTCATCAATCCAGTACTAGTACTACAGAGGGTTTAGAGATCTTTAGAACTTAGAACGAAGTGAATTGATACACGCAGTGAAGAGTAAAAAGCAATCACGTCAGTTGTGAGTTTTTTACACCGAGCCGGATATATTTATGGTACCAAATAAACTATATATCATTGTCATTCATGATTCGCTGAGTTTGTGAAATAAGGAAAGCATGCTCTACCGAGTCACGCAACGAGCGACCAAACACTGTTTAATCGCAAGGCTTCAAAGGCTACATATCAGTATAGTTAGAAGCCCGACTTCACGCTAGTTAAGAGGGTCTAGTTTTTTAAACATCCCATGTGTTAGTAGAAAAGTTTTAACAACTAGATTTCTAGATTTATTACTCGGCGTTTCGATGCCTTCTGGCATCATTCTCAAGTAATAAATAATGGTAATTGAACTGAGTGGAGTGCAATTTGGTCTGAAATCAAACGCGCGATTAAAAAATCGCAATTGCAAGTTTGATTTCACACCAAAATTGCACGACATGAAGTTCAATTACCACTTAATTATATCCATTTTGAAATTTACACTCATTCCATACCGGAAAACATAAACAACGATTTTAATATTTACAGCAAAATGTCACGTGACGAGTAGTGCGCAATAACCTATTGAGCACATGCAAAGTCAGTTGAACAATCTACTCGACACTTAATTGGTACAAAAGTCCTTCTTTATTCTCTTTCTCGTCGTCAGAATCACAAACAAAAGCCCAACATCGCTTTTTTACCGTTGCTGGTTGTTCTTTTCATATCAAACTTATGTTATACAAAAGGTCATTGTTTCACATATGCAGATGAGGCGAGTCTTGTTTAGGCGAAAAACAGCATGATTTTGATACATTTTTGCTTTTTACTGCATTGTTAAAATACAAATAAAAAACCTACCAACGGAATATCAAAGACGAATATGTAAGGAATGAATAAGCTGGCAATTCAAGCACAAATAAAGAGGTTTGAAGGTGGCATTTTCCGTTTCTTCAAAGTCAATCGAACTGAAATCTCTGAAGAGATATAGGAGAGCGTGACATACGCTACACACAAAATCCCTCTGAATTCTTTGGGAATTGTGTCAATCAAAAACCTACCGCCGGATTCTAATGCTCTGTAATTGTACGCGCATTTTGATATAAAATACATGTATATTAAACTTAATTAAGCGGTGGCAAAATGAAATCTAAAACTCTTTGTTTGGTAATTGTGAACATCATATTGGTGCTCTGTATCTCGGTCTGTATGTAGAAGCTACATAGGCCGGCGAATTCGCAAATAAATTACGGCTCGGAAAGGACGTTTTTTGAAGGCAATTTCCAATAAGTACACGCACGAGATCAATAAGTTAGTTCGAATTTGTGATATATTTTCCCGTTGAGGAAACATATGCAGCTTTTCCATCCTCTCTTATATTTTAGCTACCTCATTTACACATTGTCAAAGGAAAAATATGAATTCAGAAATGATAAACCAGTCACGTACGAATCTGCTTTATTTAGCGGTCATAGTGAACAAATTGCTGGATCAATCGGGCCACACGTGCATTAGTAAACAAAGCATTAACAAAAAACGTTGTCCGCGTGATACTGGATCCCAACAGGAGCAAATGTTCAATGATGCAGGACATAAGTTTGATATGAGTAGTAATTGAACGTACAGCCGGTGTAGTTTTGCGATTACTTGCCCTGCTGCCGTATGACCTTCGTGTTGAGGATTTGCCGCGAGCCGTGAAATTCCCAGGACATTTTACAGTAAATACTATGCTCGCAGGATAATTATTCTACTTCAAATGACGCTCAATGGCGCTCTGCACAATTCTTAGAGATTGTGGCTCATTGTCTTCGCCGTCCTTGCATTTGACTTCTGCATAGAACTGATCGAGTGAGAGTCTTTTCGAGGTCAAAACTACAACAGGCGCCATTTTGTTGTCAATGTTGATTTCAATGGCAAGATTGTTGGACATCTTGCACCAATTTTCCAACACAGAAAGCCATTGCTTTGTGAAATGGTTTTAGTATTCTTGTTAATGTTCCGAGACTTTAATTCATCAATATATTGGCTTGTGTAGAATTACTAGAAACACGAACTGTTTTTCCAATCGCAAATTCAGGAATGGACTCACTACGACTAGGAGTTACCGGAGCTTCAATCATGGAATAATTACATTGGGACACGTGTCAGTTACGTGACTTCAAACTCCGCGCGCAGTGCTGTCGCGCGTGCGCCCTCCCCTCCCCCCACCGATCAATGTTGAGTCCGAAAATTTGTTCGCCAAAGCTCAGAGGTTCTGCCTGCGGGTCAACATTGCTCGGTGGGGGGTGGGGGAGGGCTAGATTGGGAGTGGGGGAGGTGGAGAGAGGAGTATTTATACCACAAACGGAAATAAACCAAGAAAGGGCTTTGGTGTCCCAATGAACTATTCCCGGATTGTTGTTCGCTTGTTTTGGACCTGTTTTGGTGGTTTATTCTGCATTTTCTGAATGCAAATGGATGTCAAATGACGGATAATCATTCACATTCAGTGCCTCTTCAGCTTGAAAGAGGGAATAGTCATCAATAAAAAACTGTAAGTTGAAAAAGTCAACATTTGTTTTGTAAAATATGAAAGATTTGTTGTGGTAAAATCCAAAGTCTTTCCTGTTCATTTATTTTCCTGTTTTTCCCCCCTGTGTTCTGATTGCTTGTTTTATGTTGTTCCTTCAATTTCATTGGATGTTCAAATTGGTGCGATTTAGAGCTCAAAAATGTGCGATTTGGGAATAAATCGCATCATTTTTTACCAATCAGATTACAGGAAATGCTAGTGATTTCAAAATGGATATAATTAATCTAGAAATCTAGTCGTTATAAATTTTCTACTCAAAGTCTACAGAACCAAATGTTTAATTCGTATCCCACGTTTTATTCTATTTTTACATTTTCTGATTATTTAAACCTCTTCAAACATGCTTATCATAAGCAGTCTTAGAAATGTGGTTTTTGCAAAGGAGTTATTTTGTAGTGGTCTGTGTGTGCCCTTGTTCTGGGTACCCTATCTCCAGGTATTAGAGTAGGTTCAGTAGGACTTGCTTCTGCAATCATACTACCATACACTTGACATGCAACAATCAAACAGCAAAGAACTATTGGACCAATAATTGCTCCTTCAAGTCCCACGCAGTATATCCCTCCAGCTACAGCTAAACCAGTAAGATATGGGTGGCCACCACTGAAACAATATCAATTGTTTTACAAAGCACTTACAAAAGACAAAAACAAAACGATGTGCTACATTTAAAAGTACACATTATATAGACCATTCTCAAAATTAATATTCAATAATAATCCATTGCATCTATAGCTACAACCATCAACAAGCATGGCTTATGGATTAATAATAACTTACATAAATGTATTAGTATATACCAATTCAACTCATGTATTGTATACAGCTATTTTAAAAAAAACGTTGATACTGAATACTGCATTCTAAATAGTGTATTCCAAGACCGAAATGCATTTTGGGACTCGTGTAATATTGTGTAAAGTAATATAAATAATAATAATTTATTTTATTTTTTGTGTATTCCATCAGAAACAATATACTAGCTCCATATGGCGAACAAATCGCTGTATATTTACTTGTTATTTCACAATAACGAGGCCCACAATGCCATTTGGTCTTGGAATGCACTATTCAGTATGCAGTATTCAACGTTTTTGAAATAGCTGTATACTTTGTATTGTATGAACCTATATATACACATCGTGCAATCTGATTGGTTCTCTATCGCTGGGAAAGATGGTGGGTGTAAACTCTCGTTTTGGCATAGAAAAATACAACAGTTTTTGATATTGAAATAGTATTTTGAGGTTCCTGAGTTGGTACATACTTCGCCTCGGTAAATAATCAACAATATCCACTTTGCCTTTGGCGAATAATAATTGTTAATTGTTAATTTTAAGGTCTTAAAAGACCTTTTTTGGTTTGATTTGTGACCCAATTCCACAACATAATCTTGCAAGAATTAAGTGATTGTACAAATATTCATATAAAGAAAAAACAAATGTTTTGGCTCCATTTGAAGCTGAGCCTCTCTCAAATTTTAAAATAGAAGTAAATAAAATCGAAACTTACCCAGAAATCTCACTGTAGATAGCAATGTCCACAAATGACGCAGGAAGGATATGACAAATAGCCAAGATAGTTGCCAGTACGTTTTCACCATGTACCAGCCATAACTCTAACACTGCAGGCAAAGCAGCCCAGTATGTTCCCACAAATGGCACAACAGATGTGATGGCTGCAATAGCTATAGAAAACGAAAATTAAAATTATTGAAACATTTTCATGTGACTGTGTCTTATGCGACAATATTATTGATTTTTTAGCAAAAGCTTAACCCATTGACTCCAGAGCTATTTTGAGGTTTTTAGCGATTTTATGGACCTAATAAATAAATCACGCTGTAGGAAATTTCGATTCCATATAAGAGGTTTCCACGGAAATCTTGACAGTTCTGAAACACCGCCGAGTTCTCAGGTGATATTTCTCTCGTGGCTGATTTATCATAGCCATTGTTCACCACAGAAGCCCCCAGAACAGCATCATTAAAGAATCGGCCGACCCTGAGGAATTCCAAAATGGCGGATTGAAAAGTGAAATCATATCTTGGGTCTAGACTATCTGTGGTGGATTCTAAGACCTACCAAGGCGACTTTATAAGAAGTAGGCATATTTGGCCGCATATTTGCAAAACGTTAGTTGGAATCCAATATAAAAAATATTAATTGAATTATTATCCTCACAGTTCATTGGCTTCTTCGTCTTTGAGCGAAAAATTTGAATTTGAATTTTAACCACATATCATTGATTAACTTTATAGCATTTATACATGTGAAATATATGAAATGGTGAACAACTAGAAAACATTACATTACCTGAGTCGATCAGTATGAAGAACAATTTGATACAGGAAATTACTGCTCAGTTTATTGTTCTACCGGCTATCACGTTGTCAACACCGGTGACAATTGACATACAACAGCTTCAAAGCATTTGTAGAGAATATCAAACTACTCTAAAAGAACAGTTCATCCGAAAACTATAGTTCTTGGGCTTCAAATTAAATGTTGCTAACAACAACAACAATGGATATCCTTCCTCTCCTGTTTTTATCTGAAGTTCACCACTTGAAACACAGATTCAGAGTTTTCATTGAGAAATAAAAGATTATCTGGCTACAATTCTATTACACACGCATTCCTTTTTCTGACATTATATCGTACATCGCTGTAAACCTGGCAAATCTGTTTATCGAAAGCTGTGGCGATCTTTAGTTCGGCGTCGGGTACGTGACCCCAAGGTGCGGACAACAACACGCCGGGACAACATGATGGCTTTCTAAGCATGAAAGTGGCCTTGCATAGAAGTGCTATGAGACAAATATTCAAGCTATTGATTGCTTTATCTAGTGTTTTTAAAATTACTTATCTGTTTACCTAAACCAAACGAAATGTTTTTAGCAAAGCTAATCTTGAGGTTTTACAACAAAATGATTAGATACCTTTCGGTGACCTTTGTGTGGTACACAGATTTACCGTAAAGGCGCGATCAAACGGTGCATGATAGCCGATGATAGTCGATGATAGTTGAAACGCGCGATCACGTTTGATCGCAAACTATCATTGACTATCATCGACTATCATCGACTATCATCGACTATCATGCACTTTGAACATGTTCAAAAAGTTCATGATAGTAGATGATAGTTGATTATAGTTTTTCTTCGTTTGATCGGGTGCGTGATAGTTGATGATAGTCGATGATAGTTGGTGATAGTTCAACTATCATCGACTATCATCGACTATCATGCACCGTTTGATCTCGCCTTAAGAGACAAAAGTCTAAAAACTTGACAGATAGTTGATTACTTCTTACTTTTAATATGGTCCTAGTGCCACTTTGGTTTTATGGTTATGACCATACGGTTGTACAACAATATCGATATTTCATTTCTAGAACATATCGTTATCCCACATAAGATTGATACGATCTATACTTCCAATTTAGAACCTTAGCTCCACCTTCCTAAATTATTTATTGCATATTACGTACCTGCCATACCCTAGCGTGTTAATTCGATTTCTCGTCTTTAACTTCTTTTTCCCTCTTAATACATTTATACTGCTAATTATATAAGTAACTTACAATTTTTGTAAACTATTGGTATAACTTTCACGGGATAACTTGAATTCTATAGCTATGACAAATCGTTGGATTTATAACTAAATTTCTACCTTGTTAACCAAGCTAATTAACTGTCACGTAATTATGTTATCCAATTACACAAAGAATAACAAACGGTCAGTAAACTTTGATAGACAGGGTTTGATAAACTCACTATAAATAAGACCGCTCATAGCTTGTAAAATAGAGTAGAAGAACAGAAGAGTACAGAAGAATAAAGAAACCTTTAACGAACGGTACTTGCTTCTACTAGAGAAAGTCTACCTCTATAACAGAAGCACTTATGCACATTGTACTGTAAAAACGTTGTTCACATAAATCATATATATATTCAAAACAAAAACTGGCCAATTTTTAGAGTAAACGGTAGCAATCGAAGTGAAATTTCCAGATGGCATCCTTCGGCTTCACTTTGCAAACACATGTGCCAGTTCCCCATATCACACAAACGTAAGACTTGGAAAACACAAAGGAAAAAGGATTGTGACCGAGATTATCCAATAATATGACCATAACGCTGGAATTTATTTTTATTTTCACTGTTTTACACGACCCCACAAGCGGTATCGTTTTAATTTTCATAGTGTTACACATAAATATATTGTATTGTGTCACCTGTCACGTGACATTTTAAATTTTCATCGAAGACAAACGAAAATACCATAACTGCATGGAAATAGCATGCTAAAGTAAAAGTGCATAAGTTTGAAGGGAAGTAAGTAAATAGGGCAATAGTTACAGGCATTCAAACTTTTACTTTTTTGTATGGAAATGTATATGTTGGAAGCAAAAATTCCATACAAATCCTTGTCAAGGCGGGAAACTTTGAAAGCCTAACATTTGTCTTATTTGCTTGATTCTTTTGAAATTTTCAACATTTACGAGTTTAGTTGTAATAGTAGTGGTAGTAGTAGTGGTGGTAGTGGTAGTAGTGGTAGTAGTGGTAGTAGTGGTTGTAATAGTAGTGGTAGTAGTAGTGGTAATAGTGGTAGTAGTGGTAGTAGTGGTAGTAGTAGTAGTAGTGGTAGTAGTGGTAGTAGTGGTAGTAGTGGTAGTAGTAGTAGTAGTAGTAGTAGTAGTAGTAGTAGTAGTAGTAGTAGTAGTAGTAGTAGTAGTAGTAGTAGTAGTAGTAGTAGTAGTAGTAGTAGTAGTAGTAGTAGTAGTAGTAGTAGTAGTAGTAGTAGTAGTAGAAGTATAGTTTATTTAGTGAATCAGTGAGTAAACCAGTTTCGAACGAATTGGTGTACAATTCAGATACCAGCTGTTTTTGTATAAAACAGTCAGCAAACCCTAGTGAAGACAGCACTTTACTAATGGGTGGATAAGCGTTGCTTACCTGATGGTATGAACACAATATTTATTCCAAATAAAGTATGTGTAAACCAGGTGTAAAGACCATAAAATGTTGCCATCTTTAGTGCAGCACCAAAAACATCCCTGGAAACAGTTATAGTCAGAAACAAACTGCTGATAGAGTGACTCCTATAGAGTCTTACATGATTCCAATCATTTGAGTATTTTACACGTTGGTTATGCCTGAGTGTACTCTGTTGTAATGTTTATAGTTAGCATACAGTAAGACTAGACATAATGAAAGGCCTTTTATGGACTCAATATGTTACCATGTTCACCGATGACACATGGCGAGAGCTGAAAACACACAATGTACCTCGTACATTATTGACCAGGGGCTAATACCAATTCCTCCCCTTTTCCAGAAAAAGAAAATGAGAAACCCACTGAAGTATATTGTCTATGCGTGGTACTCCTTCAGATATGTAGACTTCCGTACTGCTCTCCCACTATGTGTGCATGTGGTGCACGCCTCAGTAGTTTGACAGCTATTGCTTGATGCAATAGGTGTGGATTGGCGTGACGGCTCATGGTGTTGGTTGTAATCCTCATGTCACAATTTATTCAGATGCATCCCTCACCGGTTGGGGCGGAGTCCTGAATAATATATCATCTGGGGGAAGTGGTCAGAAAGCGAATTCAATAATAAATATGAATAATGAGTTGAAACGATACTGAAATGAAAGGAACTCAGAAAAAAATCTGAGTTCCATATGGGAATCGAACCCACGACCTTCCGTGTTCATTTCAGTATCGTTTCAACTCATTATTCACATTTATCACTTCATTACGATACATACCATATCTCATTACATATGATTGATAATACTACTGGTATATCATATATCAATGGCATGGAAGAACCCCCCAATGTAATCGAATTACTAAGGAGTTATGGATATAGTGTGCAGAACGTCATATATGGCTAACAGCTGTACATATTCCTGGGAAACAAAATGTCCTAGCAGACAAAGAATCCAGACTAAAAAGCCACGATACCGAATAGAAACTTGACACAAATCTGTTTCAACTCGTTGGGAAAATCCTTCAACTTGTTGGGGAAATCCTTCAATCGATCTTTTCGCTTCCAGGCTTAACCACCAGTTAAAACCATTTGTGTCCTGGAGACCAGATCCAGAGGCGATTGCCATTGATACTTTCTGTCTTAACTGGAAATAACACAATTTTTATGCTTTCCCTCCATTTTCTATATTATAAACAGGGTGTTGCAGAAAGTGGAACAAGACCAGAGCCAAGCCATTATTATTGTACCAATGTGGAAAACCCAAGTTTGCTTCCCAAAGTTACTACGTTTGTTAAGAGACTACCCACTTACTCTACCAAAGGGCCCAGGAACATTAATTCTACCAACCAATAAAAAAACAATACACCCACTTCACAAGAAGCTAACCCTCCTGGCATGCAAATTATCAGGAGCTCACTCAAGACAAGAGGAATTTCGGAGAAAGCTACCGAAATCATATTACAATTCTGGAGAGCAACTACCGAGAAGCAGTACGCAGTTTACCTCAAGAGGTGGGTTGAGATTTGTTGTACAAGGAGCTTTAATCCATGTAAAGCAACTACAGCAGTAGCCTCCTCCGCAGGCAACTCTAAAATACTAAAACTCTATCAGATGGGTTTCCTGTGGCGCTGCATCGAAGAGGGCAGAGGGAGACTGGAGACGAGGGGAGGGGAAAGATAAGGACGAGTTGCCTGCCAAAACCGGAGCATCGTGGACTTGTCATGTCACCCTTGTGGACTTGTAACGGGACCCCGGGTCCACTGGGGAATATTTTGCTCTCTACTAAAACCATCTCCCAGACCCTGGGGAAATGTTTCGCGTGAAAACTAGTGATGGCGTTGGGTGAACACGATATGTGAAAACAAAAGATCCAGTCAGTTGAAAGCAAAGCGTTTTAAGATGTGCTTAAAAATGTTAAAAATACGACAATTGAAATCGAGGAGAGGAAGGCGGTAATCAAGAAGTTTGTAGGTGATTTCGAAGAGCTTGACGAAGGCGGCGAGGACTTCGATAACACGAATAAAATTAGATGCTCACGGAGTAAGTATTTTCAGATACTTGATCCTGCTGCTGGAGAAGTAAGAGCTACAATACGGACACCAGGAGGAACAAAAACGAAAGGTTAGTGTGGTATTTTATAAATCGACCTGAAACTTTTGACGTGCGATGAATGATTTTATAAACCTTTCTATGCTTTGTTTACAGTCAAACCGTCACATCAAAGGTCAAGTCACTGCCGAAGATCTCTTGGAGAAGCTAACTTCTAACTTCTCTGCCTCAAAAACCTTTTCTCTAAACATTTCTCTTTTACTATTCTTTATTTAAAGTACTTTGTACTCTTGAAGATATTTCTTCGCTCTCACTGACGGTGTCGAACGACACTCCAACTTTCAAAAATACGATAACCGTTTTCATCGAGGCTTCGACTTCGAGAGAGGAATTTACTCGATCACTTCTAGGCCACCGCCAATTACTTTGAAGTTGATAGAGATGGGATCTTGATTCATTTGTGAGATTTGAGCCGCCAACTCTATGGCGTCTTTACACGACAGTATAATCCCGCGTCGACTCTCCCCGAAAAAACAAATGTTTGTTTGCTGTATGTGTGAAAAAACCCAACCACCCCCGGAGCGTAAATATTGGTATGCGCGAGAAACATGAGCGGACCCCGAAAAAGGTGTTCAGTTTTGGGCAAACCCTCCTCTTCTTACTGGGGGCCAAGTCCCTCTCGGCCTCCGGCCTCGCACAGGGATCCCAAAAATCCCAAAAAGCAAAAGGGATCCCAATGGGTTTGCATGCGGAGGAGGCTACTACAGCAGAAGCATTAGATTTAATGGCAGGACTTATTGAACAAGGGCTGGGATATAGTGCTATGAATACAGTGAGATCAACATTATCACGTCAGGTATTACAAACACCCTCTGGAATTTCCTTTGGCAGGGAACTTCCAATTGTCAAACAATTCCTAAAAGGTGTGTTCCAGCAAGTCAAGTAGTAGGGGTGATCGGCGGTCGGTTTTGAAAACGACCCTAAAAGGTACGCATCAATTAAAAGAGATGTTGATTTCAACCCCTAAAAGGTACGACCATACATGATTATTATAAATGTTCCAGTAGAGTTGTTGATAAATATATCTTACCAGTGATTGTTTAAGACCGCTTTTGAAGTCTTTAAAAGTGATTGTGCTGATGTTTAATCAGTGACTGGACAACATCTTCTGTGGTTCAGTCATGTTTGTCAATAAATAAATTAAATAACAATTGACCCTAAAAGGTACGGAGTCATGTTACGTAACTGACTTTTGAGTCGTAACCCCTAAAAGGTCCACACAGGAAATATTTTCAACCCTAAAATGACCGCCGATCACCCCTACCACTTGGACAAGGGGAGTACCCCCTCCCCCGGGGACAAACTAAAGCAAACAAGACCAGGAAAACACATACAACATGATACAAGAGTTGGAATTTCCAGCCTATCCAACAGATTCTCTACTCTGTGTCGCTAGTGTGATGACAGAATACATAGAACGAACCAAACCCCTACGGAGGGATGATACAAGTTTATTTGTTATTTATGTTAAACCATACACAGTATTAGGTCCTCATCAACCAGTACAGCTGCACAAGCTAAGGTTCCAGTTGATACCAATCTTTGAACTGCCGGTTGGTCAGGACAATGCACATTTGCTAAATACTATAACAAACCAATCCATCATCATGGGGGGATTTGCTAATGCATACTAAATAAACCAAGTCTAACTACTACACATATGTTTGCCGTGAAATTTATAATTGAGAGGAGTTTAAACCATTTCAATAAAAAGGTTTTATTTCACATTGATTAATGTGTGTTCCTCATATCCTTGTGCTCACAAATACTGCCTCTCGACCTCTCATGGATCCCTACACTGAATGATGACGAAATAGAATTGATGATTTTAATGATCAATTCTACCATTAAATTTCAACTTACAGGTAAGTCAAAAACGAGACTTATCTGTAAGTTGAAATTTGATGGTAATTCTATTGAGTCATCACTTAACTTATAAACTAAATTGTATGTAAACTACTGGTACTAAAATAAAGTCTATGTCTATATGTCTATGTCTATGTCATCAGGAAGTGTAAGGAACACATGCCCACCCTAGACATTACCCACCCTATATGGACATACAGTTGAACCTCCTGTAAGCGACCACCCTCAGGACCAGGAAAAGTGGTCGCTTACGAGAGGTGGTCGCCTGGTCTCCAGGGACAGGGAATATCAATAGAACAACAGATTTTATCACTGCAGTTTATTATTGTGGGTTTGTAGTGCTCCAACCTCAAAACCTTTACAGCGAACATGAACATGAACTACACCAGATAAACGGGGCTTGATGTAGTGTCAACAAATATTTACAGTTTATGGCTTGAAAAACCTATGAATCGAGGATTGGGTAAGCGATTTCAGTTGTACATCTAATTCTTTTGCAAGTGACGTCAGTACACCACGAAATGTAAAACTAAAATTTAGTTATGAATCCTATCAATTTGATTCTTTGCAGTGTTTTAGAGAATTGTGATATGAATAAGCCAGTTCACGCTGTCGGCCGCCATTTTGAATTGGGGCAAACGCGGCAAAATTGATAGAAATATGGATCACTTTGACTTGCCGTAACTCCGCTCGATTTCGTTGGATTTTCATAATTTAAACTTCGATAATCAGCAGGCATGCATGAGTTGTTGGAGTGAAAATAAGACCAATGTAGGTGTTTTAACTACCTTTTTCGAGTCAATCTTCTTTTCACGAATGGATCTTCAAATTTCGAGCTAATTTGCATATTCACGTGCCGAACGTTTTATTTTGAAAACAAAAATTTTTTTTTCTCGATTTGTAGCCTTCCAATACCCATCATATTATAGAACATCAATAACAAAGAAAACATATTTTCTAAAATGGTAAGTTTTTAAAAATCTAACGAAATCGAACGGAGTTACGGCAAGTCAAAGTGATCCAGATTTCTATAATTTTTGCCGAGTTTGCCCCAATTCAAAATGGCGGCCGACAGCGTGAACTGGCTTATTATTGTAGAAAGTTTCAGATCGGCTCGATGTTTTGTTCGCGAGTTGTAGAAGTTTGAATTGTTACGCAACTCTTACCAAACACTAGTCACGTCTCTGAAAAATCGTGGAAAACAACAAATTTGTACCAAAAATTAATTGTTTTTAGTTTTCTATACGTTTATAAGTTCTATTTATAGTGAAATTAAGTGATGTATATCAATTCTAAGCTTGAAATTATTTTTTTAAATCTTGGCCGCCATGTTGGAGGACATCCACTTATCCTCCAACATGCCCGGCCTATCTAATCGAACGTTCGGTAATCGAACTTAATCGAACTCACCCAAAAATTTTACCAATCGAACACAATCGAACGTTCGATTATCGAACTCTTCATTTAATTGCTCAACTGATATCCGATTTTAATTTTTCCCGGGATTTGCATCAGCGATGTTCCCGAAACTGACTCACGAGCGCGACGGTTCGTACGCATTTTACTTTGTGACCTTTAGGTCAAATCTCAGTGAACGATCTTCCGCTCGATCATTCGATCAGAATGACAAAGGCTATTTACACACTTGAGTTGACGTACATCTCGTACTACGTGTTCTACGGTGAAAGGGTAAAGCATTCAAAGTTTAAATTGGCACAGGAGTCAACTGACCGGGCCATCTTTAGAAAGAGCCCGGAGAAAGAGCCCGTTCATCAATGAGACTAAATCTAATCCAGGGTGAACCGATGTAACATTTCTTCATTGTGTACCAATAAAATGTAATTTGCACTTTACTTTGCATTATTTAGTTTTAGTTTTATTTAGTTTTATTTAGTATATATATTTACGTATAGATTTGATTGTAAATCCAATGCATCAGTATAATGGTATAAGGAATAAAGATTATTATTATTATTTAATCAGCCGGGCGGAAAGAATATAGTTTTCCTTCCGCTGCTTCAGTAGACGGTTTACCGAACGTCGGCAATCGAACCAAATCGGACCGATTCAGTTCGATTACGTTCGATTGAGTCCGATTGACTATAGAATCCCATAGCTCATATGAAACTCGCGCGCTGATTGGATGAAAAGCTAACCGGATGAGAGGGAATTCAGCGTGGAATTCAACACTTTGAAAAGCAACGATATATAGGGATCCCGCGCTGAATTTTGTATTCAAGTTCGATTTTCGTCTTTGTTTCTCACCAAGAGAACAAATAAACATTGAGATTGCTTACAAATGGAACAAACAAAAACATTTACAGACAGAAATAATGAATTTTTGTTTTGCAAATGAGATTAAAATCAAGACAATTGAAAAGCTGAATTCAATGAAAAAAACAGGAAGCCCGCACTTTTGATGTTGTTGGCTTTTCGCATAACAACAACATTGAAAACAAAACAATCGTAATACGTATACCTTGTAAGCTTAAATTAATACTCTTCTGAATGAATGATACTCCAGATCCATGCACTGATAATTCTTTTATTTTTTTCAGCGAGATAATAATTTATTTATTTACAAAACTTTCACCTATAAGTTTGAGAAAGAGACCACGAAGTCATAAAATAAATGGCAGTCACTACCGTAAGCTTAAATCAACTGGACCGTCTCCTGAAACAACTACAATCTAATAGAAGCCAATAGATAAACAACAACAATAGTCGAATTTAATATAGCAAAATCTGTACCTGTAATATGGCCAAAATCATACAAAACTGCAAATTATCCAGTTGGCTTTGCTTGTCGCTCGGCTGCCGGCTTTGACTTGCATGTTCAGTCGGTTGTAGTTGTACATGTACTGGATGTAGCTTCACAATTACTTCAATCAGAGCGATTACCTCTGGCTCTGTTTATCGATAAATATCCTTTGTCTGAAATCTTTTGCCTGAGAATCATTAGCATTCAAGGAACGTAGTCAAATCCATCAACGTCGACGTCCTGTGAAAAGTTCAGTGAAGTTCAGCTTCTCAATCTCATGCAAGCGGTAGCTCTTTGATCGGATTGAAAGACAACAAGAACTGAACGTCAGTTGAGAAAATTTGAACGATTTATTAAAGTTTTATGATAGAATAAGTCCGTAGTTTTATATCTTTCCGATTAACTTCTTTGTTAAACAGAAAATTATCAGAAAAGTATACTTACAAGTTTGTCAAGACTGATTCAGTGATTGTGAAAACTCAGTTGAGAACTTCTCAGTCAGCTTGTCATCGCTGTTAGTCTTTCTGGTTGTAAGTTTTCGTTAACTATGAACTGGTTATCCATATCTAGATCTATGGCCAGAGGTCTGAATAGTATCCCAGAATGCATTGCGTTTCGTATTATATTATCGTTTTTTCGTGACGTCATCACTTTCTCACACTTGTAAAACACAAGAAGTAATGGCGGCGTTTAGGCCTATTCTTATTGCTGGATACTCAGCGCCTGTCTTCGATGATATTCTGTTATTATACGTTCACTGCGTACCAAAAGAAGAGTTCTCGGTTTCCGTAACCGGCCTGGAAGGGCTTGAAGCTGTTTTTAGGATGGTTCACATCAGTTTTATCGACAAATTCAGCGAGAAACGTATTGCGTTGGTCCCTTGCTCGACAATAGACCACAACTATTCGATGGACTCTCTCTTCAAAGGTGTTCGCAGCCCAGCGCTTGTTCGCCTAACAACATCGTAACAGTTTACGTCGAGATGCACCAGTGCTTATCCTCTTCGCGCGTTTCTCTTTGGGTTTATGTGGCGTATTGCCCGTACTAACATACGTTCGCTTTGAGCTTTCATCCATAATTCTGAAAAAGTAAATGTTTATATTAGTTACTCCCTTTTAGCGTATCTATTAGAACACAAGTTATTGATTTCAGCAACGAAAGAGTTGTTTGTCACATGCCGTGACGCGTTGTCACGAATGCTTCAGAGCAATGAAATACGACCACAAGTGTCAAAAAATGTCTAACTTCGGAGCCTGTAAAACTATCTAAAACGTGGAGTAACTTTGAGTAATTTTATATACACACGTTCTCCAAGCCTTACAGTACGATAACGTGTTATTAAAATATAAAATACTCAAGTCAATAATAAGAATAAAGCGGTTTTTGGTGAGCGCCTATCACTCAAATTTTCAAAGCGTAGTGAATACCCTTCGTAAGCTACTGATTTTTTCAAAAGACAGCGAGAAAATCATGAGATAAAGTCTTCAGGGAAGTAGTATTAATGCACTGGAAACATGTAATACAAATCTTACCTTCATTGCTGGCGATATTGCTCAAAAAATCTTGCTTGTAAAACACTAACAAATCACATTCTTGAAGACTGGAAGCGTGAACTTCACAACATTTCTCCCGCAATGCATTCTGGGATACTATTCAGACCTCCTCTGATCTATGGCTGTGTTTCTGTTGTAGATTCTCCGTAAAAGTAGACGTTAAAACGACTGAAGAAAACAACTTGTCCTTCAAATAAACTGATTTTAGTATTCAATTTTGCTCGATTCCTATTGGCTAGCGTAGCGAAAGACTGAACACTGCACTGGCTTTCTTTGCGACGCGCGATAAATAGCGACTCAAAATTGTCTAAAAACTATATTTTTCTAAAACAAAGGGAACGCTATGGGATTCAAGGAAAATTCATTGGATGACGAGGGAATTGCACGTTGAATTCACGAGAAAAGGCGATATCGCACAAGTCGCGAACCTATATAGTTCGAGTGAGTTCGATTGGTTCTATAATCGAACTCACCGAAAAATTATATGTTCGAATATGTTCGATTGGCGAACTCAATCGAATTCAATCGAACGATTAAGTTCGATTGAATTCGATTGATTTTTCGTTCGATTTCGTTCGATTAGATAGGCCGGGAACATGGCGCCACCATACATTTACACCCAAATATTTGGAAACTTCGTTCGCCCATAACTCGGTAAATAAATGCTCTTCTGCTCCAAAATTTGGCTCCGGGGTGTTCTTTTGATTGCTCTACAAGCTCATAAGCTTTTTATTTTATATAGTACGTCACTAACACGGGAGACTGCAGAGGATAATGGTCCATTTCTGCAAACACTGCCAACTGATTGGCAAGCTCAATTGCTTCTTTAAAGGAGCTGATGCTTGGAGCCTTCAAAGGCTGGTCAAATGCAAAATCATCGTCACTGTCGCTCTCTACGACGTCGCCCTGTCGATGATGCTCTATCACTTCTTTGCGCACATTCTAATTCTCCCCCCAGTTGGGCTCTGACGTATTGACCAACGGCTTCATCAAACTGTAGTAGCAGAAGCTGTCAAATCACTTGGCACGGAAATATTGGCTGCAAGTTCCTCTAGGTCGAGTAACTTGGTTAGGGGCGAAGCTTTCAAGTCTTGGATACATGAAATGATGTTAAGAATACTGTACAGCAAGAATCGAAACTCTACTGGTTAACGTTACATACCAGATACAGACTGTCTTACTTGCCAGGGATGGTAAATGTAACCGGAAATTTACTGATATCGATTGCAATAAAACCATTGTAATCAGCTTATTGTAATGTAGTTGTTGAAAATATATTACTTGACATCTGGGATGGTCACTTACCGGAGGTAAAATAATTTGTTATTTTACCTCCGGTCGCGGTCGCATACGAGAGGTGGGCGCATACGAGAGGAGTCAAATGCAGTGATTTGACTGCGAGACAAAACGGGCTTTTGGTAAGTGGTCGCTTAAGAGAGGTGGTCGCCTACGAGAGGTGGTCGCACAGGGAGGTTCAACTGCATACAAATCAGTATTTGTTCGCCTTAAAAGTTGAATTCTGGGATAGGACTACGCAATCTCATGTGATCCCTTACACTTCCTGATGACTCCATAAAATTACCATCAAACTTCAACTTACAGGTAAGCTTCGTTTAATTATCAATACAAAGACAATGTTAGTAGCTATAACCCAAGACAGATAATCAGCGCTTAAGGGACTGATTCAATCAATCAATCACTCTTTATTTGAAGAGCAGGTTAGGAAAAATGCAGCCGCGAGGCTGATGTGGACCTGCTGTAACATTGTCAAAAGTTGTTAAAACTATGCAGCGACCAACAATACGTGATCTAGCCCAGGTCATAGGGATATTGGCAGCAGCTTTCCCAGGTATTATGATTCCCCAGTTACAATATCAGTTGAATCAAAACAAGAACTTGATTGGGAGTCAAAACATTGCTATTACCAATAATCCTATGGGTTATACACACCCAGACATAGTTATTGAGTCAGATGCTTCCCATCTGGGGTGGGCAGTATGCAATGGACAGTTATCTGGGGGTAGGTGGACCCATAACAACAACATATTAAGAGCGATACTCTGTAAACTTCGAGCCAAATCAAAATCTCGCGGACAACAACAACAACATATTTTAATATGTTATTAATATTTTAATATTTTAATATTTTATACGCTCTTAAAAGAGCAATACTCTGTAAACTACGAGCCAAATCAAAATCTCGCGGACAGGCAGGTTCACCGATTTGGCTAATCATTTGCATGTAATCTTGGTTGGGAACCCTTATCACGAAATGGGTATTATTAGATTGAAATTTATTTTCCCTGGGAAATTACGCTCGAGGGCAGTTTTCAGCTATTCTGACACCAAGACAAGGACGCATTAAGGGCGATATTTGGCCGTCTACGCCGACTTCGCGCTAAAATTTTCAGAAACATGCTTACAATCCGAGAAATGTAGTCTTTCTTCTTTCTGATGCAATAATAAAACAAGTAAAAAAGTTAAAGAAAGGCGTCGACCTGGGGGATGAATGTCGGTAGATTTTCGGCTTTTCAAGATTTCCGAAAATACCGTAAATTCAGAAGCCTATATCTGTGATGATACGTCGAATTAAGAACCGTAGAAAGTTTCTACAATACGTTCTAGCTTAGGTTGACAGGTACAGAAAAGATGGAGGTGGCATCTTTTAATGCGCGCCGACACGGCTTCGTAGAATACTCTAAGGTATACCATGGTTGTGCTGAATATGCTAATTAGGTAGTTTTGTCAGATTCCCGTTAGGTCGTTCAAAATTTGAAAAACACTTGATAAAGCCATAATATTTCGTTTTCCTTTAACAAAGAAATGTAAAATTTGATAATTTTATTTTTTCCCTGGTTTTGTTCGCCACTAACATGCCGCGCGAGAATTGCTCATTAAGGTGCGGTAATACGGGCAACAAAATCGTGCAACTTGTCGCGCAACATTATTGCGTTGTAAGTTGCAGAGCAATGTTTCTCGTATTACCACCGTTCGCGCAACTTATCGCGCAACACATTTTCGTGTTGCAGGTTGCAAAACTTTGTTGCGCAAAGTAGAAGCTCTTTCTACTTCATGCAACAAAGTTTTGCAACCTGCAACAAATGACCGAAAATTTAATTTGTTGCGCGACAAGTTGCACGAACGATAGTAATACGAGAAACATTGCTTTGCAACTTGCAACGCAACAATCTGAAAATGTTGCGCGACAAGTTGCACGATTTTGTTGCCCGTATTACCGCACCTTTATGCATATCACTGATGCCTCAGTACTGAAATCGACAACTTGAAGTTTGCGTCAGTACGACTAGATCGCACACGAGTTCCATGCTTCAGGTGAGTGCTGGAATATCTATTATGATCATTCTGTTTCTTGTTTTATTCGTTTTATATGTTGTTCGATGCATACTTCAAATAAAGCATTGAAATTTGTAGTGACGGTGTTATTGATATCCTGCTTACCTAGTAAACACAGGTAAATTACACCAGGACACATTTAATTTCAGTGCAGTTTTAGATCACGTTCCCGCTCGAATTTCATGCATTATAAATCTTAAGCCGCGGCACACGGGCGACTTTATTGAATCTTGCGATTTTGTCGCGAAAGTTTCAATTGGTTTCAAGAATATATGTGACTCGTGTTACATGGGCGATTTTCATCGCGCGCTTGCATTGCTTGTGTCGCCGCGGCTTTCAGCAACTTGCTAAGTGTTTTATTCTTATTATATATATATATTTATTTTTTTCTTACAATTTCGTCATAAAAGCTATTAAACAGTAAACTCATGATTTTTGTTTTAGGCATCTTTGAATGGAGTGATGATTATGATAGCATAACCATTTGTACTCGTCATAGAGGTGATTATGGCATAAGATGGAGAACCGGGAAAACAAGATGTACTATCCCATCCTCCCTCAGTGGATATACAGGTGGTGCCCCACCCAAAGGAACAAGGGGCCTGACTGTAATGCATTCCAAAATAGTATACGAGAGAACAGGAATTATCATTCCAATAGGATCGCGTAAGTATTAAATATACCAAATATGAAAATATCTTCTTGTCACTAAGGCTCGGAGTACTAGCTAACTGTCTCTCCTATACTGCGGATACTTGTGCGGCTTCGGGCGCAAATTTGTGTCCGATATCTTTGCACATACATGCATGTGAAAAACTAACCCAGCCTGGCACTAGATGCCCCCCCTATCAAACCCTAAAAAACATTTACGATGTTGAATGCAGTATTTAGCCATAAGGGGGTTGTGATCCTTGGAGATGCATGTTACGGTACAAAATGGCAATGTTGTTCACTGTAATTGTTCCCCTTGTTCCAGCTATTTGCCCGACTTGTAGAGAAAGACTTAGCAGCAATGTTTGGGAACCTCATGCCAAGGAGACGAAGAATTGTGATGAAAGCGATCATAATGAAGAAGAAAAAGAGAAGGGAGGGCATGCAGAATGGGAATTGATCACCCCTGAACATCTGTCCAGGTTGCGCCCCCGTCCCGAGACGTCTGACAAACCACCGGATGACATTCCGGTACGATAACAACTTTATCATGTATTCTGCATCAGTCTTATGATGCTAAAAGGTTACATATCATTTCGCTTTCAAATGGCAGAGAAGAGTTGGGATTTACGTCGGTAGTGAAAGTTAATCAACACTGATATCTGCGCCCGTATCTATTTGATGTTTAGCAGTTATCAGGCATACCTCCCCCAACGTTAATGGACCAATTCGTGACTTTTATCTATAGTATATTCTTTGTAATTTAGCTTTTATATATTTATATTTTAGGTATGAATGATGCGCATTTGATTATATACATATGTTAAAGTTGCGCTTTATAAATATTAAATATTATTATTATTATTAATGTATGTGCTAAAGGTCGATTTCTTTGTTTCACCAATTAACGGTAATTCACGCTTCCTGCCACAGGTTTTGTCTCCTATCAGTGCAGCTATCCTGTCCACCCCAAGCGAGGAGGCCGATAGCTATGGAAGACTGGGATTAGCAACTCCAAGCACACCATTCGTAAGCCACAAAAGAGAGAAACTCAATAGTTTCTTACAGTTTAGTAATATGCCGCCCGTAACAACGGATCTAAATGTCTGCAGTACAACGGAACGAACGCAAAGGAGATATAATGCTTCTGCATGTGACGTTGTCACTGCGGTGCTGCAAACGTTATCACGATCTAACCCAGGAGAGCTCTGGAAGGCAATCAGGAACTCTGACAAACTTTGCGAATATTTTGACCTCCCAAAGAACGCCGAGATGAAAAAAAGCGAGAACATTTTTTATATCAAGGCTTTAGCGGAGTCATTCATTAATGCAACAAGTAGCAACGTCAAAAGGCAGGTGCTATCCATTATCGCAGACCTTGCTACTTTGAAGGAGATCCGGCTTTTCATTCCTGGACTGACGAAGTATATGTTCTGCGAGGTTAGAAAGCATCGTTTAGAGTATGGACGTGGAGTCCCGATATTATCCAAGCCAATGCCGCGAATACAATATGACATCACTATGCTTGAACATTTTCATAACAAGTCCTTACATTATTCAGGACTTGCCGGTCAAAAACAGCTCAAGTTATCTTCTGGAGAGATACTTCAGACCTCGAATGTTGTAAGAGTATCTGTTAACGAGCGCATCATCAGCCAGTACTGCCATTATTGCGAGGAGAGCGACCTGACCGCACTAAGTCGAAGCACCCTACGCCACATACTTTGTGCGTGCATAGCCTCTGCCAGAAAAAGCCTTCAAGGACTCGACTCGTTTGCAGCAGATGGGAACAAAGCTTGTAGACGTAGGATTGGATTCAGACCTTGTGAAAAGTCTTAAAACGAAGCTGAAGGATGGGAGAAATTATCTCAAGGGGGACTTTAAGGTTAGTGGAACTGTCTTAATAATCGACTTTATTTAAGAAGGGTAGTATCACTTAACAGTAGTTCAACTAATGAACTTGTGGCCCTCCGGCACAATCACACACACTCCTTACTACAGTACAATACTCATGTTTGATGGAAGGAGGACAACCGGAGTACAGCAGAAAACGTACCATCAAATCAATGGAGAGAACGAACTGACAAATCTCTAGGCACATGTAGCGCTCAGCCCTCTCATTCAGACTATCTTGCTGACCTGGCAAACTGGCGTTTTGGAAAGATGATTTACAACTGTCATTATGCGTATATATGAAGTATATCATTGTTATATGATAACGATACATGTTATCTCTTTACCAATAGGTACACATCACAACATCCTCACAAGTGCCTGATAACTGCAGCCAGTTCGCACTGAGTGATTCCTCAGAGACCTCCTTTACAGTTAAATGTAGCCACACTCATGACATGCGCTGTAAACGCTGTGATGATCTAAAGGCTGTGCTGAGTGACATCGAAACAGCAATAAAGTCACACCTACTGCGAATGGTTAACCAAGACAGAGCGCGAATAGATGTAATCGAGCGCCTTGAGGAGGATAGCACCCTACTAGTGCAGGATTGGGCTATGAAATGTTTACCCCAACAATATCGAGAATCACAGGGGGAATGGCTCGCCAAAAGAGGCCTGTCCTGGCATATCACCGTGGCAACCACCAAGAAGGAGAACTCCTTACAGACACAGTCATTCGTCCACGTTGTAGATGATTGCAGTCAGGGCAGCCAATGTGTAGTGGCATTAATCGTTCACATCTTGAGGACAATCCGACATGACAACCCGGAGATCACCCGTGTCTTTTATAGACAAGATAACGCCGGTTGTTATCATTCTGTAAATACAATTCTTGCACTACCAATCATCAGTAACAGAATTGGTGTTAGAGTTGAACGGATGGATTTTTCTGATCCTCAGGGGGCAAGGGCCCTTGTGACAGACTTGCCGCTACACTCAAGAACCACGTACGTGCATATATAAATGAAGGTCACAACGTCTGCTCTGTCCAAGAGCTAAAAGATGCTCTGCTGTCCCACGGAGGGATACTGGGTGTCATGGTTGCTATGCTGACCAATCCGCATGCCAGTAAAGTGGACAAAAAAATTCTGGGATTAGCAAACTGAATAATTTTCTGTTCATCGATGACACGTCAGTGAACGTGTGGAGGGCCTACGGAGTTGGCGAGGGTAAGAAGATCGATTTAACACAGGAAGAAGGTATATATTATATAGCCTTAAAATCGCCGCATAAGTGCTTACAAATGGTCAGTCGAGAAGCAGTTTTACGACACCAGCACGAGCATTTTTTCCGAACACTGCTGCTACATGACTTCATCACAATTCCGAGCAAGCGAGCAACTCGAAAAAATACATTTCGCGGTACACGGATTTTTAGACGAACATTGCAAGCACAGGCGAAAACAGGCGCGCATTTTATAACTTTGTCAGTCAGACCATTTGTAAGCACTAATATAGGAGTCTTTTTTGTGAGGGTGCGCAAATATTCTCACCAAATTTATCTTGTCAGGCTTTCAGGTTCTCAATATGAGTAACCCAGAGGGAAGGTTCTCTGATAGGGGATTCAAAACAGTAAAACCAAAGAAACTGTCGACCTCATCCAGCAGCTCTGACTCAAGTGGTGGTACTAAGAGGGATGTTGGTGCGTCTGATGGTACCGATGCTTCTATTTCGGCTGAGGATGTGGTTGAGGTAGATAATGATATGGAAGATAGTTTCAGTGATGGAGAGACCGCCGTGAAATCACCTCCTCCAAGCTTGTTCGCCTGTCCCAATGAAGGCTGTACCCGATCATTTCAGCGTTATAGTTCTATGGTAAATCACGTATCATACGGAAAGTGCAAGTACAAGGAGGAAAGAGAAACACTCTTGGATAAAGCCAATATAGGATACAAGGACAGGTTGGTGGTAGGTCAGTCTACTTCAAATGTGGCAGGTATACACGACACCGGATACCAACGGTGCAACAACAGTCTTGCATCAGAGGAAGGCTGGGCACTAAGAAAGAAGAAGAAGGCCAAACCTTTCACTGGTCGGAGAAACTGGAAAAAAGTTAGATCCCGCAACAGTGAGCAATCAGATGAGGCTGGTCACAGATGACGAAGGTGATAGGCTATTCTCCGCGGTAGAAATCTTATCTTCCGCCCAAATACAAGGATATTTTTCAAGAAGAGCCAAATGCTCAAACCAAGAAGGGGACGACTTCGAAGCAGCACAGATGGAAGACGCCATAACAACCATCCGCGATTGCGTAATCGACGAAACCACACCCAGTCACCCAATCGCGTACGATGGGTACAATATTTGCCAACTTATCGCCGAGGGAAAGCTCAGCAACCTTACCATAGCCGTTCTCAGGAACATTTGCCATCATTTCCAGCTTGTGTGGATGTAGGCGCGGCGCCGCGGCGAAAAGCACCCTTCATTGCAGGGCTTGAGGGCATGGTAACGTTGTAAGCAAAGGGCGCCATGAACTACTCGATACTGAAAGTTTGAGAAAAATGTCAAATCCACCAGCATATAGTTCACTGGTAGCATAACAAGCATGCAATAATTTACTGTTTCATATTGAATTTACCTGCTCTAATGGCGAAACTGAACTATAAACGGCATTCCCTAAGAAGAATAGACTCGGCAGCGATATGCATGCAGGTGGTTCCAATTGTAGTTTAAATTGTTAGAAAAAAATCAAATGTCACGGGTTCTGAGTAGTATATGAAGCATACTTCCACTGATGTAGAGATTGATCACATTTCTCATGAAATATTTTGAAGTCCAAAGTCTTCAGTTAATGCCAACTTTATGCTTCAAAGTGAAAACAAATATAGAGTAAAAATAAGGCTTAATCATTCTCATTTTTGAAAGCCTGCAGTATTTATCAGACGAGTAAACAATGTCAGTGAATTCGATAGTATACATGTAGTGTTTACTAGGTAAGCAGGATATCAATAACACCGTCACTACAAATTTCAATGCTGTATTTGAAGTATGCATCGAACAACATATAAAACGAATAAAACAAGAAACAGAATGATCATAATAGATATTCCAGCACTCACCTGAAGCATGGAACTCGTGTGCGATCTAGAGGGCCACAAGTTTATCAGTCTGAGACTGTTTAGTGTCACCCTCATAAAATAAAGTCTTTTGATTTGATTTGATTTGATCTAGTCGTACTGACGCAAACTTCAAGTTGTCGATTTCAGTACTGAGGCATATATTATATGCATAATGAGCAATTCTCGCGCGGCATGTTAATTAGTGGCGAACAAAACCAGGGAAAAAATAAAATTATCAAATTTTACATTTCTTTGTTAAAGGAAAACGAAATATTATGGCTTTATCAAGTGTTTTTCAAATTTTGAACGACCTAACGGGAATCTGACAAAACTACCTAATTAGCATATTCAGCACAACCATGGTATACCTTAGAGTATTCTACGAAGCTGTGTCGGCGCGCATTAAAAGATACCACCTCCATCTTTTCTGTACCTGTCAACCTAAGCTAGAACGTATTGTAGAAACTTTCTACGGTTCTTAATTCGACGTATCATCACAGATATAGGCTTCTGCATTTACGGTATTTTCGGAAATCTTGAAAAGCCGAAAATCTACCGACATTCATCCCCCAGGTCGACGCCTTTCTTTAACTTTTTTACTTGTTTTATTATTGCATCAGAAAGAAGAAAGACTACATTTCTCGGATTGTAAGCATGTTTCTGAAAATTTTAGCGCGAAGTCGGCGTAGACGGCCAAATATCGCCCTTAATGCGTCCTTGTTTTGGTGTCAGAATAGCTGAAAACTGCCCTCGAGCGTAATTTCCCAGGGAAAATCAATTTCAACCTAATAATACCCATTTCGTGATAAGAGTCCCCAACCAAGATTACATGCAAAATATTAGCCAAATCGGTGAACCTGCTTGTTCGCGCTATGTTCGATATTTACAGAGTATCGCTCTTAAACACGAAGACGCACTATAAAAGGAGAGGTACCTAAGGTAAGTTCGTTGGATCTGTCAATCAAATCTACCGAGACGTCACAGGGAGAGGATCTCAAGAACTTCAAGCTCTATAATTCAATCAAATGAACAAGAAACTCTGGAAATAAATACTAAAAACGCACATGAATAATTTTTGTTGTACAATTCACTATCACTTTTCACTTTGGTAAAATAAAATGATGGTGCTTTGAACTGGAACCGTTAAAGCCGTTTTGAAGTCGCACGGCTCTAGTATTATTATGCTTTATATCGTTTCTTTCGTAAGTTATCCTAAAATTTACCCGCCAAGACATGGAAATACCATTTGCGAATTAAATATACTGACAGCATAGGTTTCGAAACCTTGCCGGCCTTTACCATAAAAGTACAGAGATGTACAAATGCTCGACACATTTACCTCGTAATAAGACACCTTCGAGAACTACGACACCATAACAAGACAACACTGACAAGACGAACGACGACAAAGACTCGAACGTAACTTGTGTAACGAAAACATTACTCTTGTCGCTTTATGTAGAAATAACCGAACATAGTTTTATGCTTGAAAATGCTTATTACAGGCAAAGAGCTAGGATTTCGGCTCATGAATTTGTAGGCCTGCAGTGGATAAAGAGTACGGATTTTGATTGTTGTGATACATGGCGCGCGAAATTCAAAACATTCTTCGGTACGCGTGGTGCGAATGAAAATCGTATAGATAACTACCGAATACGAAAAATATTGACACGTCCGTCTATTATAACTGTTTTAGACGTAAATTTACAATTTCTTCATTGACTTTGCTGTTGAAATGTGACTTTACTAAGAAAATTATTTTACCCCGTTGTTCAGCCATGTTCAACCATTGCCCGCCATATTCAAACTCATTATTATTCAAAAAATTGTGGGCGGAGCGATGCCCTTTTATAGTGCGTCTTCGTGTTTAAGAGAGACTTTCTGTAAATATGGAGAATTGTGTCGCCAGTTTCAAAAAATCGATTTCTCTCATAATATGTTTCTAGATAGCCCTAGGGTAGGAATGATTCGTAGTGTAATTTGTTTATCATAAAAAACTTTTCTTTTTGAGAAAAATCCAAAAGTTCATATATGCCGTTGTACTCGGACGATGAGTATTAATGGACTACGTGTTTCAACTCGTCAGGTTTATTCGTGGTCACCACGGTTCGAACGACGATGATAATGACGATAATAACGGTAACACCTATAACAATGACTGACAATTACTAATTTTGTACATTTCGTTAGATAAAGTGTTCTATACCTATACATCATAGTCCCTTAGTCTTTGACTTAAATCGAACAGATTAAGTATATAAACGTTCGTCGCGACGCCGCCATCTTCTTCTTCCTCGCAAAGACTCTCGGTCATTGTATACGTACCACAGGGTACCCGATCGCGCGATTATACTGTGTTTACAACTGTGTTCCGGGAGGGTGGGGGTCGCTGCGATCGCAATTTTAAACGAATGTACAGTCTTTCTACGTGAATAGTTCAGTTTTCTTGTACGTAGTCATAGTCTACAGGTACCAAGAGGGCGAGGCGTTGAACCGCGCGAGTGACTGTGACATCTTTCGCCCCTCTATACTCACGAACATCTTCTCCAACTCGGTAATTCTTGTAGGTAACTGATACTCGTCGCACCTTGCCATCTCCGCTTGGGAACACTTCCTTGACAAGTCCCAATCGATATTCTCCACGAAAGACATTCTTATCGGCCACAATGACTACGTCTCCTGGTCGTAGATTACGAGTGGACGTGTGCCACTTGCGACGTACTATTAATGTAGGGGCGTACAGCTCCGTCCATCTTTTCCAGAAGTCTTCGGTAACTTCTTGTACCAGATGATAGCGAGTTTTGATGTTAGAATTGTGTGGTTGCCATCCCAATGGGTTAATAGCTCTCGCTCTTCCAAGTAGCAGACTGTTGGGTGTAAGGATGTTAAGTGTAGAATCGATACTTGGTTGTGCTCCAATGGGTCTTTCATTCATGAGGTTGGATACCTCGTAGCATAAGGTGAGGAACTCAGGTACAGAAAGACGCTGATTGTTTACTGCGAAATGGATGGCTCGCTTGGCAGACTTGACAAGTGACTCGACTGCTCCTTGATACCATGGGCTATCAGCGGGACCAAGTATCCAGGTAGAACCGTTCTTGGTGCCACTCTTCTGTAAAGACTGTCGGTCCATGTTCTTCCAGGCTCCCTCGAGTTATCTTCCAGCACCGATCAACTGGGAACCAGGGTCACTGTATATCTTCTCTGGCCACCCACGAACACTAGCAAACCTGCTTAGAGCCAAGAGGAAAGAGCTTGTGTCATATGCGAATACGGCTTCTATATGTACCGCTCGCATTAACATATCGGTGAAGATCACTCCATATGCTTTACCACTTGTTCGTTTCTGCACCTCTCCTCTCACTGCATATGGGCCAAATAAATCGAGCATTATCATGTTGAAGGCGGTTGACGGTTTCAATCTTGCTTCAGGTAATGGTGACATTTCTTGTTCTAGAAATTTTGCTTCTCGTAACTTCCATAACTGACAACTTCGCTTGACTGATCTCGCCAGTTTGCTTCCTGAGATACCCAATGCTTCGTTCTGAATAGAGCCAAAGTTGCATCACGTTCTCTGTGACCATTTCGATGAGCACGTTCCATGAGAAGACGCGTGCGTGGCACGATGACATAGGTAGTGGCTTCTGTAGTGACGAATCTGGCGTCATGGCATTGAATCTGGACAATCTCTCGCCAACGACCCACAGTCCATTCTCTTCTTGAGTAGGCTTTAGATTGGCATAACGACCACCTTTGCCTTTCTTGCGATCCGTTCTCATAAGGTCAGCTTGCAGTGACTTCTGGAGGTCTTTTACAATAAAGTCCTCTGCGTCTTGTAATTGCTGAGCAGAAATCATCTCGGTTCTACACCATTGAAGGACTTGATTTGAGCAACGTTCTTTAGTCTTGCCACGATCCAGACAACTCTGTTAATGTCACTGAATCTCTCATAACCAATGAGAGAAGAATTCGTGGTGGTTGCAGTTGAAGTACATATCTTCTTTTCACCTGGGAGTGGCTCTTCTTTCTGTAGGCCAAATTTGAGCCCCCATCTTTCAACTGGTTCGCGCTTAATGGGAGGACCATTCCACCAGTCTGATTCCTGATTAAGCTCTTTGAACGAGTAGGTATGTCCAACAGTTTGACATTTACTGCAACGACAACCGCCGCAGCGTGGAGTGATCTCGGTTGCAAGTTATTCTCCTTGAATGAAATTATCAACTTTAATTTCAGTACTCTTGCTGCTGAATGAATGAGCAGTGTTCACTTGTCGACCGCAGTTTGCTGTTTCTCTAATATCATCTCGCAATTCGATGCTTACCGCTGATCCTGGTTGAAATTCTGGATGTGAATCAAGTCGGACGTAATAGGATTCAAGCTTGATCTTTGAATCATGAATCGTTTTTACAAGGTTCGAGTCATATTTGGTATCTTCAGACAGATCTGGATGAGTGCCTTGAAGGCAAACTCCAAGTTCTCCTTTCATGATGCTCAGGTTGTCGCCGCACTTTGCCACTTCCTGCTTGGGATGTAGGCCATAGTGATCACAACCGAGTAGAATATCAACATAAGTTTTCTTTCTTTGTAGGGAATCTGGGTCATAGTTGGGAAACAACTTTGACAAGACGTTAGTGTTTAACTTGCTTATGGGACCAGTGATTCGGTCCATGCCGAATGCAGTGATGGCTACCTTCTTTCCAGAGTCAGTTACAAGTGTGAACTGATACTGTTGAGTGTCATACGTTTTCTCTACACCTCCCATGGTTGTAACATCAAGTGTAAATCTGTTCAGTCTTTTTGCTTTGACCCTGGCCGCTGCTTGGTGAGTTATGTATGTTGTATTTGATCCGCCATCACAGAACACGGTGACATCCTTTCCACTTTCACACACTTTTGCTTGTTGGATGGGATACAATGAAAGATGAGCACCTTTAGATACATGCGTAGATGCTTCTACATGAACATGATTAGACGCTTTAGAATCTTCCTTGGGTTTCTAGATCTTGCACAACAACGGGTGATGTTCCTCGCCACCACATGACTTACATGGTTGTTTGTTAGGGCAGTTTTTTCTTGGGTGGTCTCCAAAACAAATGAAACATGCATTCACCCGTTTTAGGAGTTCGTATTTACCCCCTGTACCACTTGTGGGGAGATTTTGGAATTATTTACATTCACTTGTTGTGTGTTTAATGGAGTCTTTCTGGTGATAAGCGCACTGATAATATGTCTTCTTGTTCTGACTTGTCCCAGTTCCAAGGTGTGTTTGACCTTTTCCACGATCAGCGACTTTAAAGACTTCAAGATTCCTCTTCCGTTTTACTTGGTTTTCCGCCAGTCGAGCTGCTGTTTCACGCTCTCTTTCAAGGAACTTCATGAATGGGCGAAACGGTTGGATTTTCTCGTCCGATGACATATCATGGTATTTTCGATTCCATTCGACTTTCAAATGTCCTGGTACAAGTCCGTTCACAAAATCAACGTCCCTCATAGTGAGAGTGTTCAACTGATTTAATTCCTCAAGCTGACTGTACGAAGACTACTGCGTCCACGAGATCGACTAGTCCTTTGTAGTCCTCCTCTGAGACAGGTTTCAATCTGTGTAGTTCTTCAAGCGCGGCCTGTACACTTGCACTTGCATCCTCGTAATGAGTTTCAAGTTTCTTCCACATAGTATCATAAGCCTCTGGCTTTGTTACGTATACTGATTTAATACGCTGTGCTGCTTCACCTTTGACTGACCTCTTAAGTTCATGTGCCAGAGCTGTCTTGTTTTGATAAGCTCCTTCTGCTAGTTGCTTCCACACAGCCTTAAACTCAGGCCAGTCCTTTCTGTGTCCCGTAAACACAGGAAGTGCAATCTTCTTCAGTTGAACATTACCGTGGTTGGCAGACATGCCTCTGTTGCTTGGAGTGAAATTATTATAGTCTGTAGGAAATGTCACATGTGTTCTTTGCTCTGGGCTGAAAGGAACACTTAGTGGGGTATAACTTGATGAGACCTCGTACTGTGGCATTGACAGGGGACTCTGTTGTATCTGATATACCACTGGGCTGGACAGTGGACTGTTCATCACAAAGGGTGTGTGTGGTATCTGAGATACTACTGGGCTGGACAGTGTACTACCCATAACAAAGGGTGTCTGTTGTGTCTGAGGTACCACTGGGCTGGATAGTGTACTACCCATAACAAAGGGTGTCTGTTGTATCTGAGATACCACTGGGCTGGACAGTGTACTACCCATGACAAAGGGTGTGTGTTGTGTCTGAGGTACCACTGGGCTGGCCAGTGTACTGTCCATCACAAAGGGTGTGTGTAGTGCCTGAGATACTACTGGGCTGGCCAGCGTATTACCCATAACAAAGGGTGTCTGTTGTGTCTGAGGTACCACTGGGCTGGCCAGTGTACTGTCCACCACAAAGGGTGTGTGTAGTGCCTGAGATACTACTGGGCTGGCCAGTGCACTACCCATAACAAAGGGTGTCTGTTGTATCTGAGGTACTACTGAGCTGGCCAGTGGACTACCCATAACTCCTGTAGTAATGTACTTTGTCTTATCTGCACTATCTGTATCTATTGTCCCAGGCAACTTAATTGGTGTTGAAGCTCTAAAAGGATTAGTAGCCAGGTATGCATGTTTGGGCTGAACAAACATTGTAGCTTGTGTTGTTGATGTACTGAGAGGAAACATGGTTTCTATAGAAGTACTATCTTCTGTGGTGTCTGGCACCATTGGAGCACCACTAGGCTTAGTGGGTTGCGTCTGTGTGCTGGACACTGGTGTAGAATCAGATGTAATTCCCATTGAGACACTTGTTGCTGCTGTAGAACTCACTACATATGATACAGAGGACGTTAATGGGGTTACAACTGATACAACCGACTCTTGAGAGGTGGATAAACCCCGTAGACGTTGCTTTATTTCTCTTTTTAACTTATAAGCTGATCCAATAACACTATCAACTTGCATTTGATGTTCTGACATTTGTTCTAGAGCTTTAAAGGAACTGAGTTTAGCCATATTGTCTCCAATTACATCCATGATAGGCTCTATATCATCCTTATCTGCTTGCAAAGTGTACAAATCTGGATTCTCTGAGTACAAGTTCAATTCAATATCCAACATAAGTTCTCTCAGTTTGATAAGGTTCCTTGAAATGATGACTTTAATTGGTCCTGTCTCTTTGTTCTCCACTCTCTTCTGGCTTACAGTTTTTTCTTCAATAAATTATCTTCTAGCTTCCTTGTAAGTTAGATACACATTCATTCTGTAGGTAGCAATGTCTTCACCATTAACGATACGATGTTCAGCATTGCATTCCTCCATAACCATCATAAGCCTTTTCCAGGTCCACCATTAAGCATTTCAAAATATCCATATCGACGTCACGGTTGATTGGACCAGTTAGCCTTCTAGCTGCCATTGTAACAGCTCGTTTGGCTGTACTTCTTTGTTGTTTCTTGTCTTCAATTCCACTCATGGTCTGGCCTTCACTGGGTTTGTATTTAAAAGTACTCTTCAGTCTTGACTGGCAAAACTCTGTAGTCACTTTCTTTCCCAGCTGAGTGTTCACAAGATTCGACGATCGGCGTCCTGCTCTGTTTACTATTGATGTTTTACTGTACTCGGACGATGAGTATTAATGGACTACGTGTTTCAACTCGTCAGGTTTATTCGTGGTCACCACGGTTCGAACGACGATGATAATGACGATAACAACGGTAAAACCTATAACAATGACTGACAATTACTAATTTTGTACATTTCGTTAGATAAAGTGTTCTATACCTACATCATAGTCCCTTAGTCTTTGACTTAAATCGAACACATTACGTATATAAACGTTCGTCGTGACGCCGCCATCTTCTTCTTCCTCGCAAAGACTCTCGGTCATTGTATACGTACCACAGGGTACCCGATCGCGCGATTATACTGTGTTTACAACTGTGTTCCCGATACAGCCGTCTCAGGCCAGAAATTGACCAAAATATACACTGGTCAACCGTGACTCGTAACTTGTCTCGTGGTCCATAAAAACACAAACCTAGACCATTTTAAGTCCAGAATCCCTAAAAGGATGTGTTTCTTGCTTACCAGAACTTAATAGTTTGTTCTTATCTTAATCACGGAAGAGGAATATTGCCCGTGAAAAGGGCATAATTTTCAAATTGACAAAACTCTGATTTAGGACCAAATTTAAAATATTTTTTTTTCCATGTGCCATAGCTCCAATTTTTTTCTAACGTCGTATGTGGTTTCTTTAAATGTTGTTTTAAAACATACCTGAAAATTGACTTGGGTTATTTTATCTGCGCTCCAAAACAAGCCTTTGAATATGACCAATTTTGAAACTTTGTGGTTGCTATGGCAACAACAAGCCCGTAACGAGTCAATAAAATGCTGTTTTATGATTAATTAGACGCTCTTGTAGCGTTAAGTCGGGCTTCTTAAAGCAAGCAGTGGTTGCTGCGATCGGTAATCTCGACTGAATCTGATTTGCTCTCGACCATATATCCATTGTCAATGAAATATTGTCAATGGCAATAAAGCTCGAGCAAGAGCCCGCGCGCCGTAGACTAATGCATCAAACATGTAGGCAAGGTAGTGATGTAATGTGCTTATTGAGCGAAAACCGTGCAGAATGCGTATATTGTACGTGTTGCAATGTTTCAGAGATAGATTATAAAGATAACAGTGATCTAATCTGTTTACTCAGCGAAAACCGTGCAGAATACGTAGATTGTACGTGTTGCAATGTTTCAGAGATAGATTATAAAGATAAAACACTATGGTTTAGAATGATCATAAAGTATTGTATATGTACAATGAAACAGTTTTTGGTTGCTCGTCGTTGCGCGACTCGAGCTCGATAGAACATGCTTTCCTTGCAATTTCAGTACTGCGAACTTTACAGTATATACTTCACGCTACTAGAGCGTCCTGTTTCAATCTAAAGTTTAGATTTAGACGAGTTATATTTTGGCCCCTTGACCTCCGGTGCTTTCCCTGATTGGTTTGTGTTTTCTAATCTTTCTTGGCCAGACTTCATGTCTCCTTCGGCTTTAGCACGACGTTGACGCGTACGGAGAAAAATAATAAAAAACAAGACGACATACTAGTAACCTTCCTCCAACTGACAAGGTTTGTGAAGAAACCATGTTGTTTACGGAGCCTTGGGTGATTATGCATGACTCTCTAGAACATGCTTTCTTTGTAAAATCGATTTCACAAACTCAGCGAATCATAGAAATGACAATAGTTTATTTGGTGCAATAAATATATCCATACCAAATACAAATACAAGACGACATAACCTTCCTTCGACAAGGTTTGTGAAGAAAGAGGATGACGTGCGATGTCTCCTCTTGATAAACCATGTGGTTTGAGCCTTCGGTAATTATCTGAGTGGCCGGCACAGGGCCCATGCGCTGTAGAACCCAATATGCTTTCTGGGGTCGACGAAGAACGCTCTGCATTTCTAGAGTCGGGCCTTCCACAGGAAGCCCGACTAATTATATCCATTTTGAAATCACTAGCATTTCCTGTAATCTGAGTGGTTAAAAATGGTGCGATTTATTCCCAAATCGCACTTTTTTGAGATCTAAATCGCACCAATTTGAACATCCAATGAAATTGCAGGAACAACATAAAACAGGCAATCAGAACACAGGAAAAAAAACCAGAAAAATAAATGAACAGGAAAGACTTTCGATTTTACCACAACAAATCTTTCATATTTTACAAAACAAATGTTGACTTTTTCAACTTACAGTTTTTTATGACTATTCCCTCTTTCAAGCTGAAGAGGTACTGAATGTGAATGATTATCCGTCATTTGACATCCATTTGCATTCAGAAAATGCAGAATAAACCACCAAAACAGGTCCAAAACAAGCGAACAACCTCCGGTAACTCCTAGTCGTAGTGAGTCCATTCCTGAATTTGCGAGTTGCGATTGGAAAAACAGTTCGTGTTTCTAGTAATTCTACACAAGCCAATATATTGATGAATTAAAGTCTCGGGCCATTAACAAGAAGACTACAACCATTTCACAAAGCAATGGCTTTCTGTGTTTGAAAATTGGTGCAAGATGTCCAACAATCTTGACATTGAAATCAACATTGACAACAAAATGGCGCCTGTTGTAGTTTTGACCTCGACAAGACTCTCACTCGATCAGTTCTATGCAGAAGTCAAATGCAAGGACGGCGAAGACAATGAGCCACAATCACTAAGAATTATGCAGAGTGCCATTGAGCATCGTTTGAAGTAGAATAATTATCCTGTAAGCGTAGTATTTACTGTAAAATGTCCAGTGAATTTCACGTCTCGCAGTAAATCCTCAACACGAAGGTCATACGACAGCAGGGCAAGTGATCCCAAAACTACACCAGCTGTACGTTCAATTACTACTCAAAAGAACAACCAGCAACGGTAAAAAAGCGATTGTCTGTGATTCTGACGACGAGAAAGAGAATAAAGAAGGACTTTTGTACCAAGTGTCAGTGAGTAGAGATTGTTCAACTGACTTTGCATGTGCTCAATCGTTCAATGCGCACTACTCGTCACGTGACATTTTGCTGTAAATATCAGTAAAATCGTTGTTTATGTTTTCCGGTATGGAATGAGTGTAAATTTCAAAATGGATATAATTTTAAAAGTGGTAAATGAACGCAATTTTGGTCTGAAATCAAAATTTTGTAATCGCGCGTTTGATTTCACACCAAATTGCACTCCACTCAGTTCAATTACCATTATTAATCGTATATTCAAATAATAAATGCAAGTTATAGAAGAAGGTTTTAGTAAGTAAGACAATATTTATAGCTATCTAAAATGCACTTTTAATCAATTTTGGAATACATTTCTTAATATCTACTGAATAAATCAGCGGCTAATTATTCCAGTCTTGATATCACACAAACGTGACAAGTGGAGGCACTTCAACACACTCTGAATCCTCTAATTTTACTCTTTATAGGCACTACTTCGTTAGCAATAAAATTGTTAACATTATACTGGAATACTGTCCATATTTTTGTGTGTGGGATCACTATACAATCATACATTGCGTGATGCGCCGTTTGCGAATATCGTTGATTGAGGTGTTGTGTAGGATAGAGATAACAAAACAAAAAAAAAAAACATTGTTTTTGCGAAATGGCAGGGTGTGGTACCTTACCCGACCACACCCCCCCCCCCCCCCCCCCTCATTTCCCAGTCTACCATTCCATCTAATTGTAATGCTGTGAATTTTGTTTGATTCCAACGCTTATTTTGGAGAGTTGAGAAAGAATATAATAAAGTATTTAAATGATCTAATTGCTTCGTTATTAGTTGCTTATCAAAAGCCACTTACGAATATTACGTATGTTATTAAACTAAAAACCTTTACCATCCGACAATTCAAGCAAATATAGTAGGAATGTCATGATCAGTCCGAAGAAATGCATCTTAAATAAAGATGAAATGGGCTGTTAAACTACGATGACTCTACGATATTTCGACTTTATTACAAGGTCATCATCAGGTGAAATGGAAGGTTTGAATGTCGACTATATATAGGAAGTCAAGATTAAACTACAACAAGTTATCTCAGGTATGTCCGTTTTACATTATATCATTTATAACTTCAGTTCTACTATGGTGGCACCCCGGGAGCCAGCAACATGGTCATTCAGCATATTATTCTCAATACTAACCACTCAAACTAAAAAGCTTAAAAGAAGCTATTGCATAACCTGAAATTCCGATATAGTTGTGTGCAAAATATCCCAACTCACCTCACAGACTTGTTTTGCATACCGTAAATCCTCTATTTAGCCCCCCGGGGGGCTTATTTATTTCAAGCACTTTTGAGAGGGGCTAAATGGAGGGAGGGAGCTTAATTGAGGGAGGGGGCTTATTAAATTTCGCGGAAAACTAGAGATGTAGGTTGTACCAATTACGGTCACGGGTACCTTAATTCTGTAATCACTTTATTGTAAATACGGTAATAAATATACTGAACATGGTAAGTTTATATGGTAATACCGATAAGCCGTACTGTACTATGCATGAGTCACGAGTATCGGACCGGTGTGTATTTCATTAAAGTACGGTATATAATCACATTACGTACTACGGTATCTTTGGGAGAAGGGGGGAGGGGGAGAGGGGCTCAAAATTATGTTGAGAATAGGTCAAATCAGAAAATAATTTGGGGCGTGTCTTTTTTCTTGGTGGGGGGGGGGGGGGGGGTTTGGTGTGTGGGTGTGGGGGGGGGGGGGGGGGGGGGTCGTTGGATTTTGGGGCGATTCACTTGATTTTGGAAGTATGAAATGGGAAGATCACTTGTTTTCTCCTTATAAAAAGTTTCACTTGATATTTACTTGAAAGAACACCGAATTGACAACAATTAGAAACACACATCATTATGTACATATGATTTACACGTATGCCGCCCCTCAGCAAATTCCTTACAATTCGGCCACAAGATCAATTTTCTGTCAGCTTAAACTTCCTGGAAACTACTCTCACAAGGCAGGAAATCAGTGCTATTTCAGAGACCCTATACCTCAAAACGTTTCGGGGGACCATGCCTCCGCACCCCCTAGGAGCTCTGACCTTCGCCGCTGTCCGGATTGTGCCCTCACAATACTTTTCTCCTTGCTACGGGCCTGCTGTGGTATGTATTAATTGTTGTGGAAAACAAAATCCTTTTCGACTCAAATTAAAGTATTTTGGTATCATTAGAACTGGCATTCCCAAATTTCACTACACCGTGTACCAGACGTTTACCACTGTATACAACCGTGTACCAGACCAGGAAGTGGTCTGCAACAACAGTCAGGAGGCAAAGATGCACCATCACATTGTTTTCACGTTCATGCAGTTCTAACAAAATATTGAATGTTTAATGGTGCTTTATATAAATAAACAAATAAACAAATACAGTTGAACCTCCCGTAGGCGACCACCCTCCGTGCAAGAAAAAGTGGTCGCCTATGGGAGGTGGTCTCTCATGGGAGGTACTCCACGGGTAGCCCAAATCTAAGTAATGTTTAATCTCATATATACTTTTAATGGGGACACAAGAACATCGATACCTTGGTTAAGGTCTAAGCTGTCCCGACTTGGATACAGTTTAAAATTATTTTTTGCGTGATCTCCGAGGTAAAATTACAGAGAAATTCCCAGTTCGTACTCTCAAAAAGTGGTCGCGGTCTCCTACGAGAGGTAAAATTACAGATAAATTTCCAGTTCGTACTCTCAAAAAGTAGTCGCGGTCTCCTACGAGAGGTAAAATTACAGAGAAATTCCCAGTTCTTACTGTCAAAAAGTGGTCGCGCTCTCCTACGAGAGGTGGACTCCTACGAGAGGTTACAAATATAGTGATTTGACCGAGAGACAAAACGGTGCTTTGAGAAGCGGTCGCTCATGAGAGGTGGTCTCCTACGGGAGGTGGTCTCTCATGGAGGTTCAACTGTATTATAAAACTTCTCAGTGCGAAGGCTCTTGAACATAATGCTCATAAAATTAGCCAGAGGAGAATAGCGTTTTATAGCCTGGTTCCAGAGGCTTTGTTAAGCTCTATAATACGATGTATCCCGCGAGCTGCGAAGCAGCGATAAAAAAAATCAAAGCCTCTGGTCGCGGCCGTTACGAATCTCACTTTCATGGATACACCTAATCAATGACAGCCGTCAAACATGTCAAATACAATCGACCAATCAGTACTTTTGTAAGACGATCCCCGTTCGCTGATTGGTCGATTGTATTTGACATGTTTGACGGCTGTCATTGATTAGGTGTCTGCATGAAAGTGAGATTCGTAACGGCCGAGACCAGAGGCTTTGGTTTTCTTTCTCGCTGCTTCGCAGCTCGCGGGATACATCGTAATATAGAGCTTAACAAAGCCTCTGGAACCAGGGTAAGCGTTTTATGAAAAAAAATTATGCAGATGGTAACACGTCCAAATAAAATCACGCACAGTGGTATGAAAGTGTTCATTTTCGAAACTGAACCTGCCGGATTGTACAATGATCCCACAAAGAAAATATTCATGCACGATATTACGATTTCCAAAAAGAATAATGTTAACAATAGTAGTGCCTATAAAGAGTGAAATTAGAGGATTCAGAGTGTGTTGAAGTGCCTCCGCTTGTCACGTTTGTGTGATATCAAGACAGGAATAATTAGCCGCTGATTTATTCAGTAGATATCAAGAAATGTATTCCAAAATTGATTAAAAGTACATTTTTTATTTTATTTTTTTATTTTTTTTAAAGTACATTTTAGATAGCTATAAATATTGTCTGACTTACTAAAACCTTGTTCTAACTTATATTTATTATTTGAATATACGATTAATCATAAAATAGCATTTTATTGACTCGCTACGGGCTTGCTGTTGCCATAACAACCACAAAGTTTCATGAAAATTGGTCATATTCAAAGGCTTGTTTTGGAGCGCAGATAAAATAACCCATGTCAATTTTCAAGTATGTTTTAAAACAACATTCAAAGAAACCACATACGACGTTAGAAAAAAATTGGAGTTATGGCACATGGTAAAAAAAATATTTGAAATTTGGTCCTAAATCAGAGTTTTGTCAATTTACAAATTATGCCCTTTTCGCGGACAATATTCCTCTTCCGTGATTAAGATAAGAACAAACTATTAAGTTCTGGTAAGCAAGAAACACATCCTTTTAGGGATTCTGGACTTAAAATGGTCTAGGTTTGTGTTTTTATGGACCACGAGACAAGTTACGAGTCACGGTTGACCAGTGTATATGTTGGTCAATTTCAGGCCTGAGACGGCATATATGAACTTTTGTTTTTTTCCCAAAAAGAAAAGTTATTTATGATAAACAAATTACACTACGAATCATCCCTACCCTAGGGCTACCTAGAAACATATTATGAGAGAAATCGATTTTTTGAAACTGGCCGAACATTTACGATTTTGCTTCATAATAAGATAAATTCTCTCTTAAGAAAGAATGTCCGAGAATCGCCCGACAACTAAAAAAAAAAAACGATTTTAATTCTCTTTCGCAATATCATTCCTTTCGATGACCTATTTTAGGGAAAAATGCTAAAAAGTTCCAGCGATTTTTATTTTAGGAGAAATTTGCAGTTTTTAAAAACCTGCCCGACGACTGAAAAATGTCGGCTAAATTATAAGCCAACTTTGAACAGTCGGTGTGTGTTCACCTCTAGCTCTACAACAACGACATTCAGTAACCGTAATAAACGTTTCTTGGTCTTTTCTACTGTATAATTTATTTTTCTGTTACTTTTGTAGTTATTTTTCAAATTTGGTTTTAAACAGGTATACTGAGCGCCATAAACGAAACATAGGCAATGTTTGTGGTACGAAAGCGGAATCTGGTATATATATATTTTTTAGGTAAACGCCATTCCCCAGGAAAGCTTCACTGTTGCTCTTTCAGTTTAGAAAGTTTCAAGCTTGGGAATTCAATGTAGCATTTTTGAGAAATAAAAGCTTTTATCAATTACATGTATACAAACTGTTGCATTGTAAATAAATCATTACAAAATTAACCTGGATTTTCAGTTGAAAGCAACGTCTACGTAGCTTACCCAAAAACTTAGACGGAGACGCGAGCACAGTCAAGATTACATACATGTACATGCTAACTTGAAAATGAATCAGCCACTATCAAATCGAGCAGGGGACTGGGAATGAGTTTATTAAAATTAATGCAATTACAAAATTAAGTTCATGACATGAAAGTGCATGTTGAAACTAGCATCTGTGCAAAGTTTGATGTGATTTGGGCGAATTCTGTCGGAATTATAAACTTTTGAAATTGTGTTGTCCAGCCAAAATTTTACAGTGAATGTATGGTTTGGATGGACAACGTCAAAAATTTACAGTAGACATCTTTGATGTCCTCTAGCATCGTCAATATTACTGCGATAATCTTTGTATCGCGACCTTTCATTTGCAAACTCCAGTTGGATTTTGGGTTTTTCCGATCCGCCAATCATGTGAGGGGCGGGGCTTATGCAAATGACCACGTTCGGTGGTCGTCCAGCTTCGCCATTTTGAAATTCCAAATTCTCCCGGAGCTTCAAGACAAGAAGAAATTCTTGTGAAATCACGCGAGAATATCCTAAAGAATTAAGGTGGAGGGTAGTTTATATGTTGAGGGAGGGCCGGAGTACAAAGGAAATTGCCCAAGTTCTTCACGTAGGCCTTATTGTAAGCTGTTTTCAACTTCATATGGACAGGGGCGTAGCGTGCTTTTTTTCCAATGTACGCACATAGCAACGAACGCCGAAGGCGTGAACTTGTAGGGGGGTAAGGGGGCATGCCCTCCCCCTGAAAATTTAGAAATCTAGAGACTCGGAAATACCATTTTCTTCGTTTTCCAGCGGACTTTCTCGCTACATAAATACATAGCTAGTAAAATGCATTTATCACTCAGTTTTTTTGGGGGATTTATGTAAAGGTTATATAAAGGATTTATGTAAAGGATGTTGAAAGGATTTATGTAAAGGTTATGTAAAGGATGTATGTAAACGGATTATATACCGCCACCACTACCGTTATCGCTAATAGCGATATAACAACCCGAGGCGAAGCCTTTGAGACTGTACTAACTACAATTATTATTATACATGCCTACAATGACTGATTGCAAGGGGAAATTTATTGGCGACACAATCTGCCTGACGAGCGGCGAAGGCGCGGGATGCGGGGGCAAGCTCCCCGAAAATTTGAGGTATAGGTTCTCCAAAATAGCATTTCCTGCCTTCTGTGAGTAGTTTCCAGCAAGTTTCCACCGAGTCAGCTGTTAAGATTTTGCCTTAGATTTCAATTGTTATAAATATTTGTATGTTTCTTATAATATATAGATTTTAAGTATTTTAAATTGTACGCACGTGCGTACGTGCGTATATGCACGCTACGCCCCTGATGGATAAGATATTGCACCTAATTAATATTCGTAAATCGTCTAACACGGAACCAACTGAAATTGTCGTAACTTTTGAAATATCCAAAACGTACACAGGTTTTTACAGATTTGTATACATGAAATGATGTTCAATCCGATTGTGTCAATGAGAGAGTCCAACGAGGTGCCACTTTTGCAAAATAATCGAGTAAAGTTGGGTAATTTTGAGCCGCCGTTCAGTTAGATCTTAGTGAGGTTAATTATCAACTAATTTTCTCATAAACGGCTGAACCGATTGAATAACGCTTTACATCTAGACAAACTAGATACATTTATCTACAACATGATATAAAAAGTTTCGCTGGATAATGCGAGACGAAGTTTGTACAGCGCATTAAAGAAGTGCAAAATTTCATGCAAATTTGACCTCTTGACCAGCTCTCAGACAGAATCATTTCAAAAAATAAAATAAAATAAAATAAAAATATTTTGAAGCAAACCAAACCCGTTTTATTAATAACCTTGATATAGTCTTTCATTAGCTAGAGTTTGGGAGATATTTATTTTAGAAGCGAAAACGACTGAGAGGTTTTTAAAGAGACGGCCAGTTAATTTTTCCGTATGAATGCATAAATTATTTCAGAGAAAGACAACAGCGAAAAAAGAGAAAAGTGAAACAAAAAGAAACAAATATTAATTCAAAAGAAAAGTTTGTTTTGAACTGATAGTGAATAATGTTATATTCCTTTTATAGGATCAGGATTCAAAAGATTGGGCTATAAAGTCTTTAATCCAGACAGTGATAGTAGTGGGCAGATAGTCTAACATTCGTGTGTGAAACGTAGTATGTTATTTGATGTACTTAACAATAAACTGTGAATGCTAATGAATATTAAGTTTGAACTGAAATGTATTGTTGATGATGTATAAATCACAGCTGAAGCACTTACTATTCTACTAACTATTTAAATTTTGTTTTGCAAGAGTGATGGGACATACCAAGACCATATATTGCACTGTATTTATGTTAAAAGTTTGATTATTGTGTATATGCATGTGATGTATATGTAAGCATGTGTCAATGCAATGTTTTTTTGCTGACGCAGCGAGCGAGCCTGAAGCGAGCGAGCAAGGAAGCAATTCTAATTCATTCACGTAGGCAGAAAAAATCTCGATTTTTACCCGGCATGCAGTTTCCAATAACCATCATGCAATTCTCAATAACCATCATGCAATTCTCAATAACCATCATGCAATTCTCAATAACCATCATGCAATTCTCAATAACCACAATGCTTTTCGCGCCAACTCCTTCATAGATAGATAGATAGATAGATAGATAGTTGCCAACTCCTTCATAGATAGATAGATAGATAGATAGATAGTTTATCACGCTATCGTGTGTCAGTTTCACTGAGTGTGAATATTCGCATTGAAATCTCAATTATAAGTAATACATTAGTTATTCATAAGCTATATATTCAAAACAAAGAAAGGTAGACAAACTACGCTGTTATATTATTATTATTCGTTCTCAAACGAAACGAAGTCAGAGTTTTAATGTAACGAAATGCGTATCACAAACTACGTTGTTAACTTATATTATTATTCTTCGTTCTCAAAAGAAGCGCTGGCGACTGAAGTCAGAGTGGCCCGGTCGAAGCCGTAAAAGGCGCATCTATACTACGATCGACGGCAAATACAACGTCCAACAACGAACTTTTGAAACTCAGTTTATACTCGCGGAAAATCTACCAATACACACTATTAGACACTCACTCTTTTGTTGTCTTTTGTTACTTTGCATCTAATATACACTGACAGCTAATTAGTAGTGCCCAGGTTTATTGGAATCACTCTAAGCTCTCCGGCACCAACTCTTATCCACAGCTACTAACATTGCATTCACCGTCAGCATTCACTGCTGTTAGGTAGCCTAGTTTTACAAATAAAGAGGTGAGACAAAAAATGTAGTGTTTTAGTGTTGGACCAAAACTGCAACAAAAGGGGCCCAATCATAGCCCCTAATTTAGATGTTCCGAAACAGCCCAAAAAGCTGTCACAAAATAGCTAACCAAATGGGTACTATATGATCGTACCAAAACGGCCATATGGGTCAAAATATGGCACCACCTCGGGAGCCAAATCAGCCCTAAAATAGCTCCAACATGACTAGTGCCAAAATGGCCCTATTCCAAACGGGCTGTTTTCGGGTCAAAATATGGCCCTACTAAAGGGGTAATAATGGTCCAAAAAGAGGAACCAAATTGGCTGCTCTATCGATGTGCCAAAACGGCCCTATTCTTAAGGGGACATTTTCGGGTAAAAATATGGCCCTACTAAAGGGGCAAAAATGGCCCCAAAATTGGAGCCAAAAAATGGCCCCATGTATGAGTGCCAAAATAGCCCTATTCATAAGGGGCCATTTTCGGGTCAAAATATGGCCCTACCAAATGGGCCAAAACAGCCCCAAAAGAAGAGCCAATAAACGGCCCTGTTTCCGTAGGGCCAAAATAGCTCTTTGAAAGGGGTACCGTTTCCGGGTCAAAATTTTGGCCCCTTTTTAGGGGCTGAAACGGTCCTATCCGATTAACAGTGTACATTCGTGAAAAAGATCAAATATCTGTTTGACACAAACCAGAACATCGAATATCTCCCTAGACCTGGGAAATTGAGGAGGCTAAGCGGTGAGTACTTGACATATAATTTACTATAATAATTTGTTGATCAGTTTTTGTCTCACAGATGCAAGAAAGTCACTCCATTACTGTTTTTACCGTGAAATCAATTTCTGTCAACAGCTCAAGACATTTTGCTGATCAAAAATATTGCAACACAATACCCAGAAGTATATGAGGATGAATTACAGGACTGGCTCCAATATTTGACAGGAAGAATATTTTCCCTTTCCTCCATCCGAAAGTGCTTGAGTAAAATGGGCTGGTCAAGAAGAAAGGCATGTACTAGCATTAGACAGTTCAGTATACACAATGTAGTGGTTCATAGTATAGTAGCCAAAGTAAAGTTCAATGTATAGCATGCAAAGTGCAGAAATCAGCTCAACACGGACCCTCAACACTTGGTTTTGTTGGGTTACAGTCTTTGGAAGCATATAATGTGAACAAAATATATGCACAATTTAAAACAGAATTTCCTGTCGACAATACCAGCTCAGAATGGGTATAAACGGCAAGGTTAATAAGAGTGCTAGTAAAATGATCATTAGATTTTAGGAAACTTATAGACAGCACATGCAGCGTTACTAAAACTTAGTGTTTGGTTACTCGTTGCGTGACTCAGTAGAGCATGCAGAATTTGGAATAATCGCCAGGCACTCGACAACATAGAATTTGTATAATAGCAGGTATGTAATAGCTCAGGTGTTGTTTTACTTGCAGCTAAGCCTTTTTGCATATCAGAGGAATGAGATACAGCGTGCTGGATTCCGTAGAAGAATGGCAGATGTTGAAAGTCATCAATTTATCTTTATTGATGAGTCATCCAAAGATGAGAGGACATTTCAGGTAATACATGTCAAATACAGACTAAAACAAAACGTTTTGTATCTTCAACCTGAGTTTTATTACAAAACTGCCAAGCTTTCGGGCTAAGCGCCCGTGTTCGTATACTCATAGCCGTTGTAATTAGATTTTATGCATTTAGCCCTGAAGATGGGCGCTTAGCCCGAAAGCTTGGCAATTTTGTAATAAAACTCAGGTTGAAGATACAAAAAGTTTTTGTCATATCTTAGTCATGTTGCTGCATTACCATTTCTTGGTGTAGTAGAAAATATTGCTTAGATGTGGAATAGTTTTCTTCCCTAGTATTGATTATTAATTGCTATATGTAGCCTGTGTACAACTGCTACTCACCCCTTTCTGTTACGGAACTGTATTAAACTCTATTTATCTCTACCTGATTTTTCCCTTTAGGAGTGAGTAGTGGCTGTACACAGGTTAACTAAATGTACATAGAGCAGACGTCGTATGACTGTGAAAAACTTACTGCACTCATCACTGCCTGATGCTGTGACGATTTAGGATTTCGAATGAATCTGTGCTGTAACCGTACCGTGCGCTGTGGTTTTTCACAGTCATACGAAGTCGACTATACATTATACATGTACAGGTCTACATGTATTAACGTCCATTAGTGATCACACATAAGGTTCAAAGGTTCATATTCCACTACATCAAGACACTTAACCTGTTTATTAATTCTCTACAGTTTTCCATAGGCCTTTTCTAAGTGAACATGATGCATTCCGGTCTAGCTTCAGTATACAAATATATTTGTTACATTGTATGTTGCCAAATGTGGTGTTGTTTGTACTGAAGCTATACCACAATGCACTTTGTTTGGCTGTCTTAGAAGAGGAGACATGGGTACCTGAGGGATAAGAGAAACATATAGTAATATATTTATAAGAATATTTATATCCATCTAAAATGTAACCAACAATGCCTTTTTGGGTAATTTCAGAGGAGGTATGGTCGTGCATTGAAAGGCTCAAGGATCTCAACAACTGGAAACTTTACAAGAGGCACTCGTTACAGTGTATTTAGTGCCATAAGTGTGGAAGGTATTAAAGCATCACATACAATTATTGGAGCGTACAATAAAGAACCGTTTGAATTTGCCACGACTCACTTCATATTGCCATATGTGGGTTCAGTTGCAAGAAAAGAAGCATGTTCAGTAGTAGTAATGGATAACTGCAGCATCCATAATTCAAATAATGTCATTGAAGCTGTCAGAAGAAAGGGTGGCATTGTGATGTTTTTACCGTAAGTACCTATAATATTATGTAATACATTAATAGTAATATACATGTAGATTTGATGAAGATATGAAAATATGGATACATGTATATACTATACTTCCCCCTCAATTGGAAAAGTCTTACATTGTATAAAATCTTTCAGTCAACAGTTAAAGTGCCTTAATTATCACCTTTTTATTGGTATTATGAAAATGTATTCTAGGTGATTGGGCGTGAATAGTCACAGGATTTGATACTTCTTTTATACAAAAACACCCTAGTGCAAATTACTGACATTTTAAAACTGCTGAAACGTTTCTTAGTTTTCATTGCATTAACTTCCATATCCCTGGACCTGTTCCATTAAGAAAGATAATTTTGCGTCCCTGTACCAGACAAAATGGTGAAAATAGGAACACAGTTCCAGACTAAAAACGTAGCTTACCGTAAGTGTAATTTTGCAGTGGTGGACTTGATCGTGAATAGCCTGCGTAGCCCGGCACTAGGGAGAAAAAGGACAAAAAAGGAGGGGAAGGGGGGAGGGGATGGGAAAAAGGGACTGGGGAGGAGGGGAAAGGAGGAGGAGGGGGATTGGGGAGGAGAGGAGAGAGGGAGCGCCTGCAATGGTCCTATTGTTTACGCGTTATTTTCCGGGCTCTCAGTGGCCGGAAAATTCCTATTGGTTGAGAAGGTGAAGGTGTCGAGTGACGACGAGCAGTATTTAGCAGACGTTGTAAATTTAGCTCTGGCCGCTATTTTCATTACTGAAAAACTCCGTGAAATACCAACGGATGCGAATCATGAGTCTCATTTCCCTCGGGAGGGTTTGTTGGAATGCCCTGCATCACCACGTGCTTTTATTCGGGTATTTAAGAACCAAATTATTCAATTTCGGGGCTTTTACACGATCTTCTACAAGGACGACGAAATTCCTGTCGCCGAAGCCGAATATCCGCATGGCAGCTGCTCAGAATGATCCAAACCAGAAGAACTGGCTACCCTGCAACGCCAACTCCAACCCGCTGTAGTCGCAGAACCCGCTGTAGTCGCAGAACCCGTTGTGGTCGCAGAACCCGTTGTGGTCTCGAAGCTAGCAGTTAATAACGTGCAAAATGAGGTAGTAGGTTGTTTCTTTCTTTTCGTATCCCGCGTTTAGTTGGTCAGTACTCATACGTTCCGTCAACGATATGTATTTGTTGTCACTCGAGTCACTATCGAGGTTTTTATGGTTCTAGGCTTTGTTTTCCCCTCGCTCTAGCCGCCGTATTTTCGCTCCCTTACTTCAGTATTTTCACATTTGCCTCATGAGGTTGCATCTCTTTCTGTTCGAGGGCCTGGGTATTTCAGGGTTAACGATATCGCCCATAACTAAGAGTCTCAGTTTATCGTAATTATAATCCTTGCTTCAGTAATTTTGTGTTACAGCTTTAGTATATTTGGTTGTAGTATTCTATACGTTTATTATTTATCGTGGTTAGCACTATTTACCCATGTCTTGTTATCTGTAAGCATTTACCGTTATTTATGCTTTAGTCATATGTTTATAGTTCTGTAATAGCCGTGTGTCGGCAGAATTGGCGTGGCCGTGTGTCGGCATTACCAAAATTGCATTCGGCACGTGATATATGTAAATAGCCGTGTGTCGGCAGAATTGGCGTGGCCGTGTCTCGGCATTACCAAAAGTGCATTCGGCACGTGAAATATGTGAAATAGCCGTGTGTCGGCAGAATTGGCGTGGCCGTGTGTCGGCATTACCAAAAAGTGCATTCGGCACGTGATATATGTGAAATAGCCGTGTGTCGGCAGAATTGGCGTGGCCGTGTGTCGGCATTACCAAAAGTGCATTCGGCACGTGAAATATGTGAAATAGCCGTGTGTCGGCAGAATTGGCGTGGCCGTGTGTCGGCATTACCAAAAGTGCATTCGGCACGTGAAATATGTGAAATAGCCGTGTGTCGGCAGAATTGGCGTGGCCGTATGTCGGCATTACCAAAAGTGCATTCGGCACGTGAAATATGTGAAATAGCCGTGTGTCGGCAGAATTGGCGTGGCCGTGTGTCGGCATTACCAAAAGTGCATTCGGCACGTGAAATATGTGAAATAGCCGTACGTGTGTCGGCAGAATTGGCGTGGCCGTGTGTCGGCATTACCAAAAGTGCATTCGGCACGTGAAATATGTGAAATAGCCGTGTGTCGGCAGAATTGGCGTGGCCGTATGTCGGCATTACCAAAAGTGCATTCGGCACGTGATATATGTGAAATAGCCGTGTGTCGGCAGAATTGGCGTGGCCGTGTGTCGGCATCACCAAAAGTGCATTCGGCACATGAAATATGTGAAATAGTATACCATTTTCACTACTAAAATCCCCGCTCATTGTCTCGGTGCGATTAAGTTATGGGAGAATGAGATTGGACCTTTGCCCACTCGCTGACGCTGCTTCCGCTACCTTTCGAACTCAACGTGAATACGCCCCAAACGAGGGAAAAGGTGTATAAAATGGGGATCCTCCCGAAACTCAGAAAAAACGACCATGGTGAAATTAAATACATTTAAATAACAATTAATAATTACTGACATTTCCAGCTGTGAAAGCATTTGGGACCCGGAACCTGTAGTGACCCTACGCGGAGAGGCGGCGACCTAGTCGTTTGCCTTGCCGGGCGGGAATGGTCCGGCCCAGCCAGTAGTGCTGCCTTCCCAGTCACACCACTTGACCGTGTGTTTCTGACGTTCTAATATGCTAGTGTAGAAATGACCCTAGGGATGAGAAGGAGAAATGGGGACACACCCATTCCGACACCTCGAGGGAAATTCAGGGAAGGCCCCCCACCAGCCAAACCGGACCAGGAACCCGCCCGAAGGCAAGTTATAGGGTGTAAGTTTAGTTTACCCTTCTGGCCACGGTTAGGAAAGTGAGGAGGATCCACCCAGTCGGGAAGAAAAATATAGCAATAAAAGTCAAATTATATTGTAAAAAGCACTTTATTTCAATCATTGCATGAAACGAACGGAAATGATCAGACTGCATCGCTTACCAACAAATCATGCCCTGTAAACCCTGTCCTTAGCGACCACGCCTATTTATAGCACTCCCCATATATACATTCTCTGGCGATGTGGTCTCTATGGCCACAAGTATAATTGGTAATAATGCCTATTAGTCCAAATGGAGCCTACTGGACACTACTGGAAAAAGCGGCCGGAGGAAACATCAAAACCAACCATGCACACACTAGGCTTTACATTTTCTATGAGGGTCAGCGGCAAATAACTAATGCTATTCAGCCTTTGCCAGCGCGAAGGGAGATTCAAGCAGTTTTGGCAATGCCGACAAACGGCCACGCCCCTTTCGTCGACAACGGACACTTCATATAATTTTATAAACACACAACTAGAGCACTTTCGGTAATGCCGACAAACGGCCACGCCCCTTTCGTCGACAACGGACACTTCATATAATTTTATAAACACACAACTAGAGCACTTTCGGTAATGCCGACACACGGCAACGCCCCTTTCGTCGACAACGGACACTTCATATAATTTTATAAACACAGAACTAGAGCACTTTCGGTAATGCCGACAAACGGCCATGCCCCTTTCGTCGACAACGGACATTTCATATAATTTTATAAACACACAACTAGAGCACTTTCGGTAATGCCGACACACGGCCACGCCCCTTTCGTCGACAACGCACACTTCATATAATTTTATGAACACACAAACTAGAGCACTTTTGGTAATGCCGACACACGGCCACGCTAATTCTGCCGACACACGGCTATTTCACATATATCACGTGCCGAATGCACTTTTGGTAATGCCGACAAACGGCCACGCCCCTTTCGTCGACAACGGACACTTCATATAATTTTATAAACACACAACTAGAGCACTTTCGGTAATGCCGACACACGGCCACGCTGCCGACACACGGCTATTTCACATATATCACGTGCCGAATGCACTTTTGGTAATGCCGACACACGGTCACGCTAATTCTGCCGACACACGGCTATTTTCATTACTGAAAAACTCCGTGAAATACCAACGGATGCGAATCATGAGTCTCATTTCCCTCGGGAGGGTTTGTTGGAATGCCCTGCATCACCACGTGCTTTTATTCGGGTATTTAAGAACCAAATTATTCAATTTCGGGGCTTTTACACGATCTTCTACAAGGACGACGAAAATATTTTTCCGACCCTCCCACCTCCCCTTCGGCGACGCCGTTACTCGATCTATTTACTTCCTGTACGTACGTACGTCCGCGTCGCGCTTCGCTCATGGCCTCGGTCCAATCTCATTCTCCCATAACTTAATCGCACCGAGACAATGAGCGGGGATTTTAGTAGTAAAAATGGTATACTATTGTAACAACAACAACATAACCATAGCCTGCGTACACAAAGGATTTATTATCGTTCAGTACGTCTAACGGCTTCCTCTCTCTCCGGCTTGTGAAACATATTGATACTGGTTTATAGATGATATACTTTCTGGAAAGTATTCGATTGTATGGCTCTGCCGAATGTGCCACGAACAAACAGTGGCCGGTAGGTAATTCACGAGGCTACGGTTTATAGAGCACACGTACGAGACTGTTCAGGGACTTCATGATCAAAGACAGTCCTCCCGATATCACTAAGGCCTTCGGCTAGTACAAGTTACCTCTGTATGGAAGGTTTAAATATATTTATGTAATATGCTTCATTTTATTTTGAAGACGCTAGCTTCTCATATCTACTCTTAAATTCTAGCGGTCAAATATTAAAATATATGTCTAGATTGGCCTAATGTGCCCGTACTCTAGCTACCACAGTACTATTCGATTTCAACTGATAAAGCCATTTGAATTATTTGACAGCAAACGGAAGTTTGCCAGATTGGATAATTTTTGACAAGCACCATTGACATTTGACGAGAGGCGGATAACGCGTAAACAATAGCGGACCATTGCAGGCGCTCCCTCTCTCCTCTCCTCCCCAATCCCCCTCCTCCTCCTTTCCCCTCCTCCCCGGTCCCTTTTTCCCCATCCCCTCCCCCCTTCCCCTCCTTTGTTGTCCTTTTTCTCCCTAGCGCCGGGCTACGCAGGCTAGATCGTGAATAATCAAGGACACTATGGAAAAAATCAGACCTGTTCCAGAGCCAAACTTAGCGTAAAATATACCCATGTACCAAAGCCAGAGAAGCAAAAACCATACCCTGTTGAGTGGCACATACCCTGTATTGTCCATATATTGAGTACAGTACCCCCCCCCCCCCCCCCCCCTTTCCCGGTACAATGGCACCTAAATATTTTCTAATACTAAAAATAATACTTAAATGATACTGCTCCTAGGCCATATTCTCCTGACATGAATCCTATTGAAGAAGCATTTGGATGTGCAAAACAATGGCAAAACACAAAGACACAAAGATGTTTGCATCAAGTATCCCAAATGGTGTTTTGAAATAGCCTTGGACCAGGTGGCTGAATGCAAATCTTATCACCAGGTTGTCATTGTTTTTAGCTCAGTGTTTTAGCTCTTCCAATATAAGCACGTTTCTCTTCTCAATGTCATAACAAATAAAATTGAACAGAAACATTATTGTATTTTATTATGACAATATGTCACAGTGAATTTAACTTGAGCCCTGAATACAAATGGATTCAAATTATGAAATACTATTCTCTAAGAACTACTGAGTATTAAAATTCCATGGCTGTATTTTATATTTCAGCTTACTAGAGAACAGTGTATTGGTTTCTTTTGGGACAGTGGTTACTTCTAAATTCAAACGATAACATTGAATATATAACATTGTAAGCAGTATAACTTAACATTGCTCTTTAAGAATCATCTAGATGTGTAGCAACAGGCCACTACAAAATAGAACATATCTATTGATTAACTGAAATAACTAAATGAGGGGCAGTTTAAACATAAAAATTCATTCTGAATGTGCAACACATAAGCTAGTATACAAAACCTAGTACCGCCTGAGGCTAATTTCATTTTTGATGGCTTTGACAAGCATAAATGATGGCATAAATGATGGCATAAATGATGGCATAAATGATGGCAAAGGACTCTGCATCTGAATAACAATGTGTGAAAAATATATGACTGCTAATAAAACAACCAGTAGAGTACATTAACACTAAAACCGTGAAATAGTGCTAACTTTAAAATAATAGTACTAAATAGTGCAATATGTCTTTTGTTTTCTATTGTTTATAATTATAGTGCTATTTAGTACTAATTAGTCAAAAATGTTTCAAGGTTATAGTGTTTGCACTCTACGCATAAAAACATGTATTTATATTTAACAATGCAACAATAATTATGTATGATATAAAAAAATGAACTAGAAGTTCTTGAAGATGCGTGACACTGTACTTTTTAGCTTAATAATGGAAACACGTCATTTCTTAAAAGTGTCAATAAATATTATTGTATTTTGAACAGACGTTTCGGGCATAGCCCTTCATAATAATAATAATAATAATATCTTTATTTAGACTGCAGGATGTATCAGTTAACACTGACGTGAAAACTGGTATTAACACATGAGCAGAGAATAATAAAACTATAATAAATAATATAAACATACATACACACATACAATGTACACTAAAAGCTATTATTGAATTATATATATGTAGAATAAATATGAAAAAATATGACTGGTCGTTAAACTTTAATTTGTATTCTGGTATGTCATCCCCTACCCCACCCCACCTGGGGTAATATTGACTAAATTAATAATGTTTGTATTTGTAATATTCTGGGAGATTCAATTCAGTCAATATTATCTTAGAAGATACATGTGTAATGTTGACATCAGCGGCCGCTGGAACGGAGCCGGTCAGCGGTCGACTTGCAAGGAAGGACGTTGAAGTTACGTTTTGAGTTACGTTGGAGTTCCAGACTGTTTAGTGAATTCATGAACAAATAAAGTCGATTACTTTACACTGGTGGCAGCGAACGAACCCGGCTTATATGATGGCTGATTGCGGACGTGATCGTTTAAGGTGGGAACAAGGAGAAGTGATCAGTCGATGGATAAGCAGGATATCGCTCAAAAGCTTAAGCTACACCATCCTGACGACTCTATCGACAAGCTCGTCGCACGATCGAAGGAAATTGAAGAGGTCCTATGCAGGCCCAACGTTGATATTCATGCCATAGATAACAACCAACCCTTACAGCAGCTGCAAAGCGATGTGAAGGAACTCAAAGAGATCGTTTTCTCGCTCTCTAAGGCATCCATTAGCGTCAGTGCCCCCGACCAAGTATCAGTTGAAGGCGTAACTCAACAAGGGCATCGACAGTACCAGACTTCGCAGAACCGTGGCGGACGCCGCGGCCGGGGAGAGCGACGAACGGGATGCTACAGATGTGGAAAGCCAGGCCACTTCGCAAGGGATTGCTCGTCGGGTACACCTCGCCAAAACCAAACAGCCTCTACCTCAAGGGATATTCAGTGCCATAACTGCGGGGGATGGGGTCATCTGGCCAGACAGTGCCCATCCATTCCCTTAAACTAGTCGATGTTGATGCGAAGGGGCGCGCATCAACAGTGAAGAATAAGCCTTCAGCCTCAAGAGACAATAAGAAAACAATGCATGTCACTGGGAAAGTATGAACCATACTGTAACGGACGCTATACGGGCTTCCTTTGTTATTTGTTTGTTTTGTTGCCTATCAAGGTCCCTTTGTAATCTTACTATCATGTTACCCCCACGTACACGTGCGAACGTAGCAAGCCATAAGTAAGTCCAAGTAAGTCCAAGTATTAACGTAGTAAGCAAATAAGTTCAAGTATATAAGTTCGTCCTATACCTTGGTGGATACGTGGGACAGTTATGTAAGTACATGTAGCCCTTTGATTGTTTAGATCATTCAGTTCTTTACTGCTAGATAATTGATTGTAATTACCAAGTTATGTATGATTTATCATAGAATTATGACTTTATGTATGCCGTGTAATAATTAAGATCTAGTTATTGTATTCACAGTTTACGATAAGAATAAAGTCAAATAAAGGCCGGCTCTATTCGGTAGAATCAATCCCAACCAAAGTCAAATCCAGCCGCGACACGAAATCAAGTTCGTCAAGGGTCGCTGCGATCACACATACCATGTACTTGGTTAATCGACACTGGAGCGGATGTAACGTGTGTGAGCGCCCAGTTGCCCGGAATGAAAGATATGGCCTTACTACTGCCAACCTCGAGCCCTTCGGCCGCTAACGGTTCACGTTTGCAATGTGTGGGCGAGGTCGTGACAACCATAAAGATCGGGCACGTCACTCGACCGTCGGTTAGAGTTTTAGTCGTGGATAAACTGAACTCTCCTGCCATACTAGGCGTGGATGTGTTGCGGAACTACGACAACATGACGATTGACTGGGAAGCACAGGTTTTACATCTGGGAGAATACTCGATTCCCTTAGAAGACCGACTGCTAGGAGCTCCTAGGCAACCGACAGAGGTATGCTTGGTGTCAGACACAGTAATTCCTGCGCGTTCGCAGTGTTTCATCACAGCCGCCTCCAAAGACTTTGGCGCAACGCCACAGGACACCATATTCGTCCCCTACCAAGACAAAATGGGTAAACAAAACGTCCTTCTCGGTGCAGGAGTGGTGGTACGAAGTATAAAAAACGAGATCCCCATTTTGGTCATGAACAACAGTGCGTCGCCCATAAAGCTTTACAGCGGTACGTCCATCGGACACCTCTCTACGGTTACGGTGCAGGATGAAGAGGAAGAAACTAAAAGACCGAACGTGACAGAACGAAGGGAACCTGCTAATGTGGACTTGTCAGACAGCTGCCTCACGGCCAAACAGAAAGAAGCAGTAACAAGGGTCCTTAGTGACTTTCGCGACACCTTCGCGAATGACGTAACAGAAGTCGGGAAAACAGACAGGATCAACTTTGAAATCGACACGAATAATCACCCCCCAGTGGCCCTGAAACTACGGCGCACCCCATTTGCACTGCGAGACGAAGTAGACAGACAGATACGAGAAATGGAGGAAAGAGGAGTCATCCGCGAGTCCGCATCACCGTGGTCGTCACCCATACTGTTGGTGCCGAAGAAGGATGGATCGTATCGATTTTGCGCCGACTTTCGAGCCCTGAACGACGTGACTGTAACAGATATATTTCCACTGCCGTCCATCAGGGAATGTCTGGACTCACTAGGATGCTCAGCTATGTTCAGCACTTTAGATCTACACAGTGGCTACTGGCAGATACCGATTGACCCTAAGGACAGACACAAGACAGCATTCACCACAGAATCTGGACACTGGGAATTCGTCGTCATGCCCTTCGGTGTCAAAAACGCACCAGCGGTGTTCTCTCGCCTGATGGCTGACGCCATGAGAGGTTTGACTTGGAACGGGGTTGCCATATACCCTGATGACATCATAATCGGAGGTGCCAGCTTCGACGAGCACCTACGACTTCTGAAGGAAGTACTTTCACGGCTGAGAAACGCCGGATTGACATTCAAGAGTTCAAAGGTTCACTTGTGCCAGAAAACATTGCGCTTCCTGGGACACTTGGTTTCCGTCGAAGGTATCTCTCCTGATCCAGAAAAGGTCGAAACAGTTAGAAATTGGCCTCGACCACAAACCTCCAAAGATGTTCGCAGTTTTCTGGGACTGTGTAATTACTACATGGAGTTCGTCCCCAACATCCAGCTTCTCGCCAAGCCCCTGAACGAGCTGACAGGAAAGGCAAGCTTCATGTGGACTGCCGAGCGCGAGAAATCATTTTGCAAGCTTAAGGAAGCACTTACGAGCGCTCCGGTCTTGGCATTTCCGGACATGACCAAGACGTTTGAACTAAGCACTGACGCATCTGACACTGGATTTGGTTGCATCTTATCTCAACGCGATAACTCAGGACGAGAACGACCCGTATATTACTTATCCAAAACGTTTTGTGATAACGAACTCTCCTGGCATACAAGAGATAAGGAAGCCTTTGCCCTAGTCTACGCCTTGCGGAAGTTCAGACAGTACCTTCTGGGACGGAAGTTTATTTGGTACACAGATCACCTTGGATTATGTTGGCTGCGGAATACCAGGGACCCCAGAGGCAGGTACGCGCGGTGGGTCGAACAAATTGAGGAGTTTGAATTTGAAACGTGCTACAGGGCAGGACAGCTCAACCAACACGCTGATGCTCTCTCCCGAAAGCCCGAACAACATAATGTATCCATGGTATCTCCTAGTGTTCGATTCTCCGCAGAGGTTATAAAGACAAAACAAGAACATGACCCGGTCCTCAGCCAGGTGATCACGCACCTCCGACTGAGTGATGATAGAAAGCAACCTCTAAACCCTAAAGTAAGAACATGGATGAGAAAGAGGGACACCCTGTTCTTGGACAAAACAGGAATGCTATATATCAAGTTTCGTCGAGGTAGGACAATTCTTAACCAGTTGGTTGTCCCATATAGTCTTGCACCAGACGTTCTTCAACTAAAGCATGATGAGGCAGGGCACATGTCGTCGTCCAAGACAAGGAAACTCATTCAACGAGAGTACTACTGGCTATCCGTAAACGAGGACACAAGAAGATACTGTCAGACCTGCTCTGTCTGCGCGACCTGCAAAGACCCACCTAGAGAGACCACAACCGACGCGAATCTAACCAGCCAACCAACGGAACCATGGCAAGAAGTTTCAATGGATCTTAAAGGGCCCTTTGGACCCCACTCGACCTCTAGGGGGAACCGTTACTTACTGGTAGTTCTGAACATCCTGACGAGAGCAGCAGAGATGATACCCATACCAAATAAGACAGCGAAGACCGTAGCCAATGCGGTGGTCACAGAGGTCTTCTGTCGACATGGAATACCCGAATCCATCTTAACAGACAAAGGTCTGGAGTTTGACAGTTCAGCCATGCTGGTGTTGGCAACAGAGTTAGGAATCGACAAAAAAAGGATAAGTGCACTCCACCCCCAAGCCAACGGCGCGGTAGATATATTAAACCGTACTATTGGTCAAATGCTCAAGAAGACACAAGAGGAAAACGACCTAGACTGGGATCTCAAAATACCATTTGTGCGCTTCAACTATTGAATCAGGAACACTCGTCAACAGGGTACTCGCCATTTTACCTCACGTTTGGGCGGAACCCAAGAACTCCTGTGCTAGTCAAGGATAGTAGCATGCCTAAACCCAAAACACCTCAACAGTGGGCCACCGATCTTGCAAAAACCCTCAAGGAAGCACACGACGTTAGTTCCACAAGAGACAGACTTCAGCAGGAAAAAAGGGCAGAAAAGAGCAAGGAGGTTCTTACTACACAAAGGTTCAAGGTTGGGGATGAGGTACTCGTCTACTCACCAACAAGAAAAGGACAAGTGAAGTCACTCCATAGAGCATGGGCAGGGCCCTACATCGTTATCCAGTGCCGCGAAGGGAACACATATCGTATTAAGAACTCTGACAATTTTCGACAACGATTCATTCGTCACCATGATCAGCTACGTTACCTGCACTCTAGACCACTTCATCTTACCAAACCGAGCCAAGCTGATGTGACAGATGACAAACCAGTTCATGATATACAGCCTTCTGGAGTACCAAAGAAACCCACTACAAGCACCAACACGGATATTCCGACGATGAAAGTGATGAGGACAGTGGCAACGGGGAAGGTGAACCACAAGAGAATGGAGAAGCCCCAGGAGGATCAACCGAACCAGAAACAGCACGAAGAAGTCAACGACAAAGGCGGGAGCCCCAACGCTTTGGAGAGTGGGTCCATCCCGACAACATTATACCCTTGTATAGTGATGTTGTAAAAGGACAAACGACTAACTTATGGCACTGCAAGGGGGGAAGAGTGTAATGTTGACAGTGGTCAGCGGCCGCTGGACCGGAGCCGGTCAGCGGTCAACTTGCAAGGAAGGACGTTGAAGTTACGTTTTGAGTTACGTTGGAGTTCCAGACTGTTTAGTGAATTCATGAACAAATAAAGTCGATTACTTTACACATGTATGTATTTTAGACCCCAGGGTGGGCAGAGGGAATGTCGAAGGGAAGTGGTAATGGCCAACTTAAAGTTCTAGGAATACAAACCTGTGACTGACGTGTAATATGTGAAGATGTCAAATTCTCTTGGATGTGCATTATCAAGTTTATATTTAATTACGCACCTTGATAGTTGGTGACTGCTGATTTGCCAATATAGCAAGCAACGAAGTTTGAAAGAGTTGCGTGTTGTGTTGGTTTTGGATAATCATTGTTCTTAGGAGCTGATCAGCACTACTAGAGGTATTTGGGCTCACTGAATTCTCTTTCTCTTTTCTTTTGAGAGGAGGAACTCCAACAAGATCGATGTGATCTTCCCATTGTGGCTCATCTCCAACCCCTGCTGACTTTCCTTCTAATATGTAATCTGTCCACAGTTTCAGATGTCTCACACTGTATCTGCTCAAAGTGCCTTTCTTCTCAAGTTCTCTCACCAAGTCACAATGAAGGTCATTCCAGAGATCATTATTTGTCTTTTCTGGCCTTGTAGCTGCTTCTGCCATGTCTATAAGTTCTAGATCTCTTGCATCAGCCTCCCCTGTTCCTCCTATTACAGATGAAAATGGAAGGCTTCTTTTCCTTGACTTCAAAGCATCGCTTCCTGGGAATCAAATTTATGAAATATCTAGACAACACATACATGTACATTTACAGTATAAACAATTACATGTAAGTCCATTACTTGAGTAAAACATCGCCAACTATTCCGGTCATCCTGAGCCGAAATTCACTCAGCGGCTTTCCTTCGGAACATAGACTTCGATTGATCACTCATATCAGTAAAAATTCGCTCCAAAACAGGTTAAATAAGGCTCTTTTAGTTAATTAAACACCGTTGGACATTCAAACAACTACCAAACTGTATGTGTTAGGTATATTTAGAGCCCAATATTATCGAAGAAACATTTTAGAAGCGAAAATACTAACTCGGTTCGACGATTTTGATCAATAGCACAGGGAGCCCAAGCGCCCTCAGGCCCGGACTTGGATAAATCTAACTTACTTGCGACGGTATCCCTGTGCTTTAACAGCTATCCCATGGATCTTTACGGCAAATGAAAGCTGGATAACGGAGCTTTATTTGGGTACCAAACATGACGATTTTCGGTAAAGTTTCGACTTCAAACTTCACTATATTTTGCCCACCGGAAGCGGACATTTGGTGTTCTAATTTGGTGATAATGGAGCATTTTCAAAGTCAATAGGGAATGGTGTAATTATATACAATCTAGACATGCTTTCGTGAATAGCCTTACAGGTATGTCTACTTTATATACCGATTTCAGCAAATTGAACACAGTTATCTGTATTTCCACAATTAGACTTGGAACTTCGCACTTTCGCATGTTTTTATCCAAATTTACAGAGGCAGTATGGACGATATACACGTCGATCGACTTTAATAAAAGGAATGGTAGGAAATTATATTTTCGTAATTTTTATTAGCCAGAGGAAAGTATAAGGAGTAGTAGAATGCTATTCCATCTTGGTAAATTAATTTTCTTCAGAACGTACACTTTTATTTCCCTTAATTTGCTCGCTTCCCAGTCAAGCCTTGTATTTTTGTTCGCGATTGTCATTATTCGATTGGGGAAGACCGCTGTTCGTCGCGGGCTCAAGATGACCGGTATAGTTGGCGATGAAAAATGCAGCAGAAATAGTTCCTTTACAAGTAATACTAAATAGTGACATTTCTATTGTTTTGTATTATTTATGAACCTAAGGGAAGCCCCAGAATGGGAGCAGAATGGGGGACGGGGTGATGGGAAATTCAACATGGCTCACGATGAGTTAATGCCTCCTTGAATTTCATTTCATTTAACATTGTGACATATGGACTGTCACAGAATCCCTAGTTACCCTAGGGTGGAAATTTGACATTTATTAGGTGTCGAGGGAAATTTGACATTAAAGTATAGGTGTCGAGGGGCTTAACATTGATGGCTCTGGCCTCCCTTAAAGTATCAACCCCCCCAATAAGTTTTTTTAGTAGTGTTTTAGTACGAATAATTGATTGTTAGCACTCTACCTACCTGCTGCACAGTTGTTAAAGTGCTTATGAAGCTTATTTTTTTATTTTGAAAATCGATTACATATGAAGTGAATAGTGGGATGTTTCAGTGTTTTGTGATTTGAGCTTCGCATTTGCGAGTTATAAAGGTTTGAAATCGTGATATGCTAATTCAGTGACGTCAAAGGAGGCATCATTTATTATACAAAAGCGCCCCTTTGCAAATGACTGACATTTTTAAACTGGCAAAAAGTTATTCTACAACTTATATAAATGATGTTAAACTTTTTTTTCTATTTCAGAAAAGAGCAATACTTGAAAAAATATAAATAAGTTACAGCAAAAGCCTTCTTTGACGTCACCGAATTAGCATATCACGATTTCAAACCTTTATAACTCGCAAATGCGAAGCTCAAATCACAAAACACTGAAACATCCCACTATTCACTTCATATGTAATCGATTTTCAAGATAAAAAAATAAGCTTCATAAGCACTTTAATGTTTACAGATGTACAAGCTATGCGGATAGAGTGTAATTTTCCTTTTCCATATTCCTGCTTACAGTTATCAAAGTCTGCTTCATTGTTAAGTTGTACCAGTTGCTTGGTCCCTCTACGCAACCAAAACAGACCACTAGCTGGTACATACATCACTGACCCTAATTCATGAGCTCTAACCAGAGATTTAAGGTCGACCAGGCTACAGTCTTGTGCAACACTGTGGGTTATAGTGGATGTCTTTGAGAGCTTTGGATCACCCTTACTATTTATAGAAACTTCAAATAGGAAGACATTCATAGAAGTTGTTGCTTCTGATGGTGTGCTGTTTTTATCTTTCAATCTTGGTGAACGGCGAGGACCAAGAGGTGCCAATCCTATCAATTACAAACACAGAGTCTGTTTAACCAGCACTAGACCAAATTCTAGGTTTGAACTGCTACACATGTGTGCAGGCATTAAAGAAATCCTGGAGTTTGATAAGAGAAGCTAAGGGGGAACCGATTATATCCGATCCGATTACCAAAAGGAAGATTATTATCATTATTATTTAGTTTTGGTCTTATGTTTAGTTTCCTATTCAGAGATGTAAAGCTACTATGTAGATATACTGTGATTAAACCTTTATTATTGTTGTTGTTGTTGTTGTTGTTGTTGTTGTTGTTGTTGTTGTTGTTGTTGTTGTTGTTGTTGTTGTTGTTGTTGTTGTTGTTGTTGTTGTTGTTGTTGTTGTTGTTGTTGTTGTTGTTGTTGTTGTTGTTGTTGTTTATTATTATTATTATTATTATTATTATTATTATTATTATTATTATTATTATTATTATTATTATTATTATTATTATTATTATTATTATTATTATTATTATTATTATTATTATTATTATTATTATTATTATTATTATTATTATTATTATTTATAGGTGGAAGGCATTCTCTAAAACACACTAAAATAAGCCTGCTTCACAGTACTTGGATTTTTTTTTTACTTACCGGTCACGTCAATATGTGATTTTGCCGGAGTCACGCGCGTGCTGGTTTGCTTTCTGTCTTGCACCAGGTCGACCGCCATGAGGACCCCGCCATGACCATGACTGCCTTTTTGGAAGGCTTCCCACAAGCAGTAAACATAGGATACTCCGCTAAGAAGTCAGGAATGTCCATGTCCGAATGCATTGCAACCACTGTGCGACTCTTTCCACTTTTCTTGTAGTATATCTGCGATACCTCCATGTCTTTCAAACCAAGACGATTTTTCGTATAATCTTGAATACATTTCTGTAGTGTCTCAAATGTCCATCGGTAAGGCAATATAAACGGGGTCTGTTCTGCACCGGCAATTACCTCTCTTGTACCCAAATAGAGGCAAACCTCTCGCTAGAAAGCGACATATAAAAATGCTCGTTTGAATATTTATTTACACTTTTAAAATATTTACTCAACTACAATGTACTCTTGTGAACCTTGAACCTTTTTTCTGATCGAGTGCTTTGAACAGTTTTCTAAACCTACACAGTTTTCTACGAAGGACTTCTAGGACTGGACTGAAACGTTTTATACACATACCATTTCATTTCCGTCGTCCCATATTTGAGTCTCCTGACTATCTGGTAAATCAATATGAATAGTTTCTGTTTTACAGTATCTGTAAATTCAGATTTAGCACTTATCTTTGTCCACCATGTTCTAAATTGATTCCAAAAAACTTTGACTATTTCACAGTCGACGAAGAAATGTGAAGTGGTGTGCCTTTCACAGTCACAGAAGGGGCATATATCATCCTTAGATAAGCCTACTTTGAACAAGTAACTTTTTAATGGTAGTATATTATGTATAATTTTGTATTGAAACACAGACAGTTTGATCTCTTTTGTTACTATGAAAGGTAGAACATATACGTTTTTGAGTTGAGAAAGTTCAACACCTTTTTCGAGGATTAAGGGTTGGGTGGTAGGTATTAAGAAGTCGGTATTTACAAAAACCTGTCTTATGCATTTTACTGAGGCTTTAGTTAAATCAGTAAAATTTTCTTTGTCATAGATATTTGGATCTAAATTTTCTTTCATTAGTTTTTGGACAGCACTTATTAAACCTCGGTACACTAAAAAATTACATTGTATATCATATATATTACCAAATTCAGAAAGACTAAGAAATTTATGATTAGAATCGAATAAATCTTCAATATTTTTAATGCCTTTGTCAAACCAAGATTTGTAGAAAATCGGAGAGTGGCCGATTTTAATACGTTTATTATTCCATATACATTGTTTGTTAATTGTTTCTTTGTTAGGATTCAGAGCATTAAATTCTTGAAGATAGACTAAAATGTTCTTATAGAAAGGAGGTGTTGCGCTTGTGTCAATGGATTTCAGATCAAAGTCACAAGAGAACAAAAACAGTCCGCCGTGCTTAAGTAAGGCATTGTTTGGTATAACTTTCCACGAGGACTGCTTGTCATCCAATAAACGCTTAATCCAAGCCAACTTGATAGCTTTATTTAGGTGTGTATAAGAAACCATATTGAGACCGCCTTGTTCTTTAGGCCCTATAATAGTTTTTTTCTTTATTTTTGGTGGTTTATTGTTCCAAATGAAATGAAAGGTTATTTTATCGACTTCTTTGGCAAAGTTCTCTGGAATACACGATACGGATGCGTTATATATAAGTTTGGATAATCCTAAAGTTTTGACTATATTAATTTTCCCATCAAGTGATAAGTTGCGCTGTTTCCAAAACTGAAGCACTTTTTCCATCTGTTTTAAATTTTCGTGAAAATTTAATTTATCGCATAATTTTTGATCATAGCCAAAGTAAATTCCTAAGGCGAGTATTGGGCTAGTAGTCCATTTCAATCCAAACGGGTGGTATGTGTCGCTTTTCATTGAACCAATCCACATTGCTTCTGTTTTATCAATATTTGGTTCTAAGCCAGAAATCATTTTGAACTTTTCTAACAAACTCAAGAGATTTTTAATCGATTCGGAGTCTTCTAAAAAACATGTTGTGTCATCTGCATATTGACAGAGTTTAATTTCTTTTTGTCTGATTTTGATCCCTTTTATTTCAGTGTTGTTGTTAATTGCATACGCCAGTATTTATACAGCAAGAACAAAGAGAGGGCCAGATAAAGGGCAGCCTTGTCGTACACCGCGATGCAAAGGAAAACATTCAGAAGCAAATCCATTATTAATCACACAGCTTGAGATATCAGTATAGAAAACTTTCACCAAGAGATCAATTGCGGACCAAAATTAAATTGTTCAAGTACATCGAATATGAAAGACCATTCTATATAATCAAATGCTTTTCTGAAATCTACAAAAATAGCAGCTCCAGGGATATTTTGTTGCAAAGTATAGTACAACATATCGGATATCAACCTGATGTTCTCACCAATGTATCGCTTTTTCACGTATCCGGTTTGATTTGTATTTATTATGTATGAGAGCGTATTTTCTATTCTATTCGCTATCGCTTTAGTAGCTATTTTATAATCCGTATTTAGCAAAGAGATGGGACGCCAATTTTCAATTACAAGCGGGTTTTTCTTTTTCTTTGGGATTAAATTGATAACGCCTTGCCTTTGACTGATACTTAGTCTCTCATTCTGCAAGCTATAATTAAAGCTGTTGATCATAGATTGACCGAGTTCGGGCCAAAAGAAGCGGTAAAATTCTGCGGAAAAGCCATCTGTACCTGGTGATTTATTGCTGGAAAATTTAGATAAGGCTTTAAAGCATTCCTCTTTGGTGAGCAGACCTTTACATTTGCATTTTTGGCTTTCAGTGAGCCTTTTCAGGTTGGGAGGTGAGAGAAATTGTTATTTTACACTGCTAATGCAGGGGTTCGAGAGCACAGATTGATAAAGTTTCTGATAATATCGTTTTTGTTCTGCTAATATCTCATCGGGATTTTCGGTTATTTTGTCTTTTGAAATTTGTAGTTTAGTAATATGTTTTCGCGATGCGTTTCTTTTCTCTAAGCTATAAAAGTATTTAGTGTTTCTTTCTCCTTGTTCGTACCATCGAACTTTACTTCTGAGAATTGTACCTTGTATTTTATCTTCCATTAGACGATCTAAATCCATCTTAAGATTATTCAGTTCTGAGACTGCTTCAGCTTTTTTGACATCAGACTTGTTTCTAATATGTTTGTCAGTTCATTGATTCTATCGAAATGATATTTTTCTTTTTGTTTATTGTTCTTAGCTTTGTTTTTACAATAACTTAACGAGAAGCTCCTCATTTCCATCTTAATCATGTCCCAGAATAAACTTTGGTCTTCTAGATCTTTGTATTTGTCTTTAAATATTTCAATGTTGTTGCAAAGGTTATCAGTAAACGTTTTTTCACTTAGAAGCGAATTATTGAATTTCCAAAAACCGGGTCCTCTCCTGTGTTTGAAATGTTCAGTTTGCAGGTGGATAAAAACAGCGCTGTGGTCCGCTGTGCTTAATGAACCATTTTTTCTCAAATGTAAATTTGGAGCAAAGTTGAAATTAGCTTTGTCTGCCACAGTTTCAACAGCCTGTTCTTTGAATAAATTAGATATCTGAAGAATAATGGATTGAATAGGAAATTTAAACTCAAAATAATTACATCTAAATATGAAAGCAACGAGGAAACAAATAATAAGTATCCTCCAACTCTTAGACAACATTATACAGACAAAAAAGGTTCTGTGACCTGAAATAGTTGACTATGTCAATTCGTGACGGTGCTTCGATGATCTAAATAAAGCTACTGACAAGAAATGTTGAGCTAGAGTCTGAGAGGGGCATTTAACTAATCTTGCAAGAAGTTGTTCATAGTTATTAACGATTAAAGCGATCGTTCAAGGTTGCGTATGGGTATGGTCGGAAAGACTCCATACCTTTATAGATCTGCCCTTCGATGATAAGTTGGTCGTGCTTGAGAAAGGCTTTCTTCTTTTGTCGCTTAGCCTCTTTTAATAAGGGTAAGATATTTTTTCTCACCTGTAGTACCTTATGTACGAAATCTTCTGAGAGCCCAAACTTGGAACCTTTTAAGTGTGATGCCATCTTCCTGACTTGTTTTTTTTCCTTAAAAATGTGAACTTGGCTATTAATGCTCTAGGCTTTGTAAGAAGATTAACTTCGGGACCGACTCGATGAACTCTTTCAAGACTAATCTTACAGGCCATAATGGGTCCTCCTTGTAGCTCTTTATCTATGAAACTCTTAGTGTGTTCTCGGCATCTTGATATGTTTCATTTGGTGTCTCCGGTATGTTGTAGAATCTTAGGTTGTTTCGTCTAGAGTGCTCTTCTAGCTTGATTGACCGGCTCTTCTCTCGAGCTAAGTCACTACTTAGTTGTTCCACGTCTTTTTGCATGATATCCATTGTGTCCGCCATGTTTTTAATGTTGTTTTGGAGTTCTTCGATTTCTCCTTGTGCAAACACAAGAGTGTGTTCTAGATCTTGACTTTTCTGCTCAAGGTCTTTTACTTTTACTTTTAGGCTTTCTATCTCAGAAATTGCAGCTAGAGTAAGGTCTAACTTCTCATTTATCTTTTCAAACATCTCTTGGCAGGTAGCGCTGCACGACGTGTCTTCTTGCGACATATCGTCCTTATCTGTATCTGTTTGCGAGCCTTTACTTCTTCTTTTTCTTTTTCTTTTCGCCTTTGATTCATCTGCCATTCTCTCAGATTATCTGTTTCTACATTTAGGTCTTGGTAGAAGGGAAAGTCGTATGGGATAGCTTGGAGAACGGAGCGATGACAAAACACGTCCGCTCAGCTCGAGCTCAGCTCAGAGTTTTCGAAGTTTGATCTGCTCTCTCAGAAAATGATGCCCAATTTTACTAGTATCAAATTGAATTAGTTTTACGGACTTGGTACCAGTCCCCTGCTCGATTTGGAAGTGGCTAATTGGACTTGAATTTGCGTTATTCATTTGTGTATTGATTTTCAAAGTAGACTAGTATGTGTGTCGGTTGCTGTGCTACATACGTCTCTTTGAATTCAGGCGAAAACAACTCGAAATCCAACCGATCCCGGAAACCCACAAAATACACCTCAACCCTCAAATAACTATCAATATATATTTGTAGCAAGTATTTGAAGAACAAGATAGAAAAGGGAGGCCTTCAAGAAACGAACCGAGACACGGCCCCCGGAAATCCAAACTCACAGGTCCTACAGGGATCTCAATCAGTCTTGAACCAAAGCTTTCATGTACCTAATGCTCAATCCCAACAGGGCACGAGTGTACCTTGCTTACAAGATCTAGTTGTTTGTAAATCTTGTTTGGAGCAAATTATAAGCATTTCAGAGTGAAGAACCACAATTTTCGGAAACGGCCAGACTACGGTGTCTATTTATTAAATGAATTATGCTAATTTTCACTATTTTAGGTGTTTAATGTGGCTGAAATAGCTCAAATAAGGTTGAAAATCATTCCTATTAACTCCAAGATTGTTATCCGTTGGCAGCGATCAACTAAAAGTGCAAGATAGTCGTGTTTTGGCATTACGTTTCGTGTTTTAATGACACAAATGTCAGCGACAGGTCGAAATTAATGCTAATTTAATGCATAATAGTTTTATTTCTCAAAAATGCTACATTGAATTCCCAAGCTTGAAACTTTCTAAACTGAAAGAGCAAACATGACGCTATACCAGATTCCGTTTTCGTACCTCAAACATTGCCTTGAACGTTCCCGTTCATGGTGCTCTGTATACCTGTTTAAAACCAAATCAGTTGAAAAATAACTACAAAAGTAACAGAAAAATAAATTATACAGTAGAAAAAAAACAAGAAACGTTTATTACGGTTACTGAATGTCGTTGTTGTAGAGGTAGAGGTGAACACACACCGACTGTTCAAAGTTGACTTATAATTTAGCCGAAATTCTTCAGTCGTCAGGCGGGTTTTTAAAAACTGCAAATTTCTCCTAAAATAAAAATCGCTGAAACTTTTTAGTATTTTGCCCTAAAAGAGGTCATTGAAAGGAATGATATGGCGAAAGAAAATTAAATTCGATTTTTTTTTAGTTGTCGGGCGATTCCCGGGCCTTACCGACATCCTCTCTTAATATTCTTGAAATACAAGCTGCATTTTTTTGCAACCAAATGTTTTTGCATTCAGCCTTATTACAAGCATGTACGCATCATGACTGACAACACCACAGCAATGGCATACATTAACAATATGCGTGGTAGCCAATCCATAGTATGCAATAAGGATTGGTGTATCCAAAGAGATATTTCGTTGAGCGCGGCACATTTACCAGGAATTAAGAATGTGGCTGCTGACAAGGCCTCACGTATATTTTATGTTGAAAAGATTACTAAGACATTGTTTAGGCCAAAATTAGATCTTTTTGCATCATGAATAAATAATCAGCTTGAAAGATATGTCTCATGGAAGCCTGACCCTGGCGCCCATGCAGTTGATGCATTCACATTAGATTGGAGTACTGAAAAGTTTTATGCATTTCCATCCTTCAACTTGTTAGGCAGAGTGGTCCAGAAATTAGAAGAAGATCAGGCGGAAGGTATTGTCATTGTTCCCAACTGGCCAAGTCTTCTGCGGAAGTGGCAACCGTTCTGTCATCGAAGACAAGTTGATATGTTTTCACCACCTGTAGCAGAAGTGTTTGAGTTTCTAACAGAGCTATAGAACTCTGAATTCAGCCCGTAGTGCATTGTCATCTATCATTACGCTACCTGGGAACACTACCATGGGTAATCACCCACTAGTCGTAAGATATTTGAGAGGGGTATTTCAGACACGCCCTGCTCTGCCTAAGTATACAAGTGTCTGGGATGTCAAAGATGTGTTAACGTTTTTGAGAACATTGAGCTCAGTCTCAAAAGTGTTGGTGTCTGGTCAAAGGATCCAGACTATTCAATTGTTAAACATTGAACACACGACTGTTCATAGTTCTATCGTTAAGTTTAAAATTCACTGCAAAGTTAAGCAGACTCAACCTGGAAGGCACCTACAAGACCCAAGCTTCAAAGCTTATGCTCCAGACAGACGATTATGCGTTTATTTGAAGACATAATGAATACTAATGTTCTAGCACATAAGCATGGAAATTAGACTCCTGTTTGTTGTTAACTACAAGTGATTACTAAGTAAATAAAGACAGTTCAGACATGCCTTATGGTACATGTATATGGGCGGAACTTGTAACGGTCTCCTGACCACACTGCTTTGAAATCTCACGTGATCACCGAATGACATAATGGTGAGGTAGAATTTAAAAATTACCTAGAAGTTGAAGTTTGATTGTAATTCTACCGATCCATGGAGTCATGAGGGGATTACGTGCCCACCCTACTATACGACAATCACTTTAGTACAGTCTATGTGAGTACCCCTACTCTATTATGGTGTGTGGCCATCCGACTTTGAAAATTGAGCTGAGCTAGCAGGCGGCGCAATCTCACGTAATCCCCTAATGACTCCATGGAGCAGTAGAATTACAATCAAACTTCAACTTCCAAGTAAGTCTCGATTACAAAGGAAGAAAAGAGGACTACAATGAAGAATCTAAAAACACCATCACCAACCTGATAGCCTTATATAGCGATTCTCCAAATCCTGCAGTAGCTGAGGCAGACATTTGGCTAAACCATTCAACAGGTCTGTACTGATCACCAGAGGTACTTAGTAGATAGAACAGTGCAGTAACAAAGACAATCTACACAACACACAAACATGTAAATAAATAAAGGCAAATTTTATGTCAGTCTTCATTTAGAATGTTTCATTTTCCCTTCTCTAAATTAAAGGTGTTTTGGTTTTATCTTTGTTAGGGAGATGAAAGGAAGGACCTACAATGGAACCTCTCTCCCACTTCTTCGTCATTGCCATTAGAGCCAGCTACATGTACATGATAGGGGCAATTCTAAGCAAGAGGTGCCCGGTTCGATTCTTCATGACCTCACATCCTCGTTTCGACTTCCCTCTAATCAGTGTAGCTCAGTCAGCAGCTTTAAATACCGGTACAACGGAGCACTGATGGAGGGAGGGAGTAAAAGGGCGCACCGTCTGCGCCCTGGCAGACAACTTTCGGGTGAAGGGGCACAGACGTTAAATATCGACCTTTACATGTGTTACATCCTGGAGACCTACAGGTGTCCCCAATTAGCCTACTGTCACTGTAAACTAGCTCATTAAAGTGCATATGACACGAATTTTTTTCTTTTGAAAATCGATTACATATGAAGTGAATAGTGGGATGGTTCAGTCTTTTGTGATTTGAGCTTCGCATTGGCGAGTTATAAAGGATTGAAATCGTGATATGCTAATTCGGTGACGTCAGAGTGGGTTTAATTTATTATACAAAAGCGCCATTGTGCAAATTATTGACATTTTTAATCTGGCAAAAAGTTTTCTACAATTTATATACATGATGTTAATTTTGTTTTTCTATTTCAGAAAAGAGTGCTCCTTGGAAAAATATATATAAGTTACGGCAAAACACACTCTGACGTCACCGAATTTGCATATCACGATTTCAATCCTTTATAATAAGCCAAGTCAGAGTTTAAGGAATACCGTGATTCCTGGAACCGAATCGGGATAAAATCCAACCGGAAGTTGAGTTTCGCCATACATTTACTGTAAATCTGCTAGAATCTTAGGTGAAAATATCAGTCGTTTACGTGTCTCAGTTAGACTCTAAGAAAGATTTATTCGACTAAAGGTGAGTGTTTAAGATATAATGCGCCTTTGTGAGCCAATATTTGAGTGTCAGGACAAAAAGAACACGATTTTAAATGGTCTTGTTTTGATTGAGTAATGACTGGGATTCGCCCGCCATGACACACCGGGACACTGAAACTTGCCTAATAGTTTTAAATTCACTTGAATATTTCCTGATAAACTATAATTTTATCTTTAGATGAGGATTTGTGCATTTTGTTGTTGTGCAGGAGAAGTTGATTAAGGAATATTGAAGGAATACTGAGGATTTATTTCGGTTAATTGGTTTCCCGTCGACAAAATGTGCAGAACATATTCGTCAATCTTGACGAGGCTGTCATTTTCCCCCAGTTTGTTGGGTCTTTTCTGAGACCAGTTTAATCCACTCTCTTCTAGTGTCAATATTTGCTATCAATGGTGAAGGACGAAAGGAGGAAGACAAGTATTAAAAGACAGACACGGCAATCAGTTATATTTGCTTTTATTATGGCAGTTTATGAGTTGAAAAGTACTGTGACTGCAGTGGTAAATGCACAAATCCTCATCTAAATATAAAGTTATAGTTTATCAGGAAATATTCAAGTGAATTTAAAACTATTAGGCAAGTTTCGGTGTGCCGGTGTGTCATGGCGGGCGAATCTCTAGTCATTACTCAGTCAAAACAAGACCATCTATAATCGTGTTCTTTTTGTCCTGACACTCAAATATTGGCTCACAAAGGCGTATTATGTCTTAAACACTCACCATTAGTCGAGTAAATCTTTCTTAGAGTCTAACTAAGGCACGCAAACAACTGATATTTTCACCTAAGATTCTAGCAGATTTACAGTAAATGTATGGCGAAACTCAACTTCCGGTTGGATTTTATCCCGATTCGGTTCCAGGAATCACGGTATTCCTTAAACTCTGACTTGGCTTATTCGCCAATGCGAAGATCATATCACAAATTACTGAACCATCCCACTATTCACTTCATATGTAATCGATTTTCAAAATAAAACATTTCGTGTCATATACACTTTGAGACACGTTAATAAAGTTTATTATTATTATTACTTGGGCTTCCTGTGGAAGGCCCAAGTCTAAGATTACAGACGGTTATTCTTTTTGGTGGTCGTCGTCGTGGTGTTTCTACCAATCTCGTCCCCAGAGCCGTTATTTCTTACTGCGCATGCTCGACGAAAGAACTTGGCTCTGGAAAAGTCCAATATTTCATGCTTTGTGATTGGTTCTTAGGAATACAAAGAAAGAAACCGGAAATGAATTGATATTCCTTCAAAACAAACAGATTGCCATGCCCACTGATATCTTCTTCTGACTAAAATTGAAAATAAAGAGAATTCATGTGACCTGAGGTGGATCAAGGTCTGTTTGGATAGACCGGAGGAACGAGGGAGATTCAGAAGGACGCGATACGCGGCGAGAGTATCGAACTCAAAGACAACCACACAGGACGAAGGCTAGGACAGAACTGGTTTATTCAAAGCAAAGATTCGCTTACATAACAATTACGATGAATACTTTACGGGATGAAATTGACATACTATATAAACAAGTAAACCATTGCACAAAACTGACGACTATAAAGACATTCCTTTGTCGACCTGAATACGTAGGAAATCCATCCTGACACACCAAAAACCTAGTGGTTTAGACTTGAACAAGCTACATTCAGTATGTGAGCTTCAATAACGATTTCAAATGTAAACTAGTTAATTTATAACTAAAACTTCACTTGGCTACAATAACAACCCGATATAAACAAACCAGTTCACGTATTAATTTATTACCTCATCAACTTTCCATTTAGAGATCGACATCCCTTTCTCTCTTAACTTATTTACTTGATCCACCATCAAGGAATTCAACAGAGAGACGATAAGCAGAGGATTTCAGTAATCATAAACGAGCGGCAAACGGCGAAACGGCGGCAAACATTAATTAACGATTTGCCGTATTAAACCAGTGGGTAAAACTACTAAAAGTATCATTGTTGAGTGTTACAATGTTCTTCATGGCGTCGTATTGCTTCGTTTTTTAAAAGATGAAAGCTTTCATCCAAACCCATTTTCTCGAGGGCAAACCGAACAGCTCCATCGAGAGTCCGCCATATTGTTTCCGGTAAGTCTCTTTTATGCGCATGTCACAAAATACCCAGATTCTGGGTTCCGGTCATTGGACTTTTCTAGAGCCAAGTTCTTTCGTCGAGCATGCGCAGTAAGAAATAACGGCTCTGGGGACGAGATTGTGTTTCTACAAATCTGCAAGTGGTCACCATAGCGCATGCGCATGCTAATCTTCTCTGTATCGTTCCAATTTTTGAGTATACAGAAGTTGTGGTCAGCAGCTTATCAACGAAATTCAATTCAAGATGGCAGACGTACGTAACGATAAATCAAATCACCAGCAGCATTCAAAAAGGATTTTGCCGTGCTCCCTTGCTCGAGTATGGCAAGCCAAATGTAGCAATATTCAAAACGTTAAAGTCAATAAAATATATTTTCAATTCAATGAAATATCCGTTCAATTCAATGAAATATTTTCAATTCAATGAAATATCCGTTCAATTCAATGAAATATTTTCAATTCAATGAAATATTTTCAATTCAATGAAATATTTTCAATTCAATGAAATATTTTCAATTCAATGAAATATTTTCAATTCAATGAAATATTTTCAATTCAATGAAATATTTTCAATTCAATGAAATATTTTCAATTCAATGAAATATTTTCAATTCAATGTTCCTGGGGAGAGCGCTGCCAGATAATCGCGAGAGTCATTCCCAGTTTCAACTCGTCCCCAGTACCTCTCTACTTGCTCTTTTCAAAATGGCGGAGATGGCGGATGCAGTTGAAGAAATACCAAGTTATCTTTCATCAGTTCTTGATGAAGCGGATGCTTTGTTAAACAATCAGTCTGTGGATATTAATAGTTTAGAGATGCATGTTGTTGTTCTGGACAGAACTGTTAGCTTCTTAAAGGTGCAGTAATACGGGCAACAAAATCGTACAACTTGTCGCGCAACATTGTTGCGTTGCAAGTTGCAGAGCAATGTTTCTCGTATTACCACCGTTAGCGCAACTTGTCGCGCAACACATTTTCGTGTTGCAGGTTGCAAAACTTTGTTGCACAAAGTAGAAGCTCTTTCTACTTCATGCAACAAAGTTTTGCAACCTGCAACAAATGACCGAAAATTTAATTTGTTGCGCGACAAGTTGCGCGAACGATGGTAATACGAGAAACATTGCTCTGCAACTTGCAACGCAACAATCTGAAAATGTTGCGCGACAAGTTGCACGATTTTGTTGCTCGTATTACCGCACCTTAAGGGCTGTGAGTGAAATGGATACTGAAGACCAATGTGATTGGATCTCGCTTTCACAAGCTTTTTCGGGTGTTTTGGCTGCCTTACAACAAAAGATTTGCGAACTTTTGACAAGGCCTTCAACAGCTGTTCAAGGGCATTGTATTGTTACCCACATGGGAGAACCAGGAAGACCAAAAATTCAAATTTCACGTGAAATGATCGAGAATCTTCGAGGGTTTAATAGGGTTTTCTTGGAAGAAGGTAGCGGATTTGCTGGGAGTGTCCAGATGGACTTTATTTACTTCTTCATCCATTAAGTTGACAAGCACGAACTCAAAGCTTTTTTCCTCGTTTTCTTTCTTCTTTTTAAGAGGTACTTGACTCGCACAGGTGGTTCTTGTTGAAGTTCCTGCTCGCAAGCGTTCTCTTTGATTGAGCCTTGTGAAACTTCCCCTCGCCATTGATGTCGAGAGCATCGACCGTGCCCGATTCACCACAGAATTCGTAACTGCAGCCAGTGCAGGTGGTGCAGGTGACGGTTGGGATGTAGCCTGCATGCTAGTGACTAGCAAAGAGTTAATGATGGAGGAAGCCTCTCCTAAATGGTTGGATAGGTTCCGAAAATTGTCCTCCATCTTTCAGATCAGAACGGCGGAAGAATTATACATTTTCGTTACCAGGAACTCTCAACTTATCTGGCGGCGCTCTCCCCAGGAACATTGAATTGATTCATTGAATTGAAAATATTTCATTGAATTGAAAATATTTCATTGAATTGAAAATATTTCATTGAATTGAAAATATTTCATTGAATTGAAAATATTTCATTGAATTGAAAATATTTCATTGAATTGAAAATATTTCATTGAATTGAAAATATTTCATTGAATTGAAAATATTTCATTGAATTGAACGGATATTTCATTGAATTGAAAATATATTTTATTGAATTAACGTTTTGAATATTGCTACATTTGGCTTGCCATACTCGAGCCAATCGAGTCGTTCATTAATACTGCTTAGTAAATATGCAAATATCCTAGAGAATACTTTTTGGCCTTGCAATTCTGTCTGAAAGTGTATTTCTAACAGATGTCTGTGGCTTAGTAAAAACTCGATCGTAATTTTATTGAGTTTGTGAAATCGTTTCTTGCAAGGTAATCGAAATGTGCTTCGCCATGCAGCTGTCAGCTAGGAGTGTGAGTGTTGAAGCTAATTACGTATGCATGCTCTACTGAGTCACGCAACGAGTGACTTAAATTCTGCAAGTAATACATGTAGGCTAAAACTACTTCTGTATGATGATACAAGCTATTAGGTTTCACATTTAAAATCTATCAAAACAGCTTTATTAAGAAGCCCAAGTTCACGCTAGTAGAGCGTCTAGTTATTATTACAATCGTTTGCAAAATACCTTGACACACTTTATACGAAACTTGGACGAATGTACGTTTAAAACATTGAAATGGGGGTAGTTCTTTGATGAATACATGTATTTATTCTGTAACATCACGTTTTTGCAATATAGTTATAATGAAAAAGACCTAAGTATGTGTCAACTATTTTGCATACCACTGTTTATACGCCAATCATATTATACATTACCATTGAAAGCCCAGCATTCAGTACATAAGTACCACTGAAAAACACCAGAGACATCACCATGGTAACAATATTTATCACCATGGTAACATTGCCTTTTAAGATGGTCCATATTGAATCCAGCAACTACGAATCAAATGCATACACTCAATTAACTGTGCTGCGCGTCGTACCGTTGCTACTTAGATAAAGTTTTAGATAAGTTTTTACATCTTTTTGACAACTTTGATTTGTACTTTTGCCGTTCACCAATCAAAGTAATCCGCTAAAATCTGATTGGTGAACGGTAAAAAGTACAATTCAAAGTTGTCAAAAACTTATCTAAAACTTTATCTAAGTGGCAACGGTACGACGCGCAGCACAGTAATGGTTATTTATATGGCTATTTATATGTTATTCACTCCTGACCTATACAAGTCTATGTCACTACTAGCTAGCTAATTGTATATCAGCCTTTATATATAGTATTATAATTGTAACTTTATTTATTATATCAGTGCAAAAAGGGCACTAACAAAATTAAAACGTTCAAAAGTTATTGCACTGATTCATCAACAGGAACAAAGTAATTAAGAGAGGATGTCAGTAAGACCGAGAATCGCCGGACAACTAAAAAAATCGATTAATAATAATAATAATAATAATAATAATAATAATAATAATAATAATAATAATAATAATAATAATAATAATAATAATAATAATAATAATAATAATAATAAGCTTTATTTAAGCAGGGAGCACCTTCAGTAAACTGTTCTCCCAGGTGTCCCTGACATCAATAAATATACAATATACATCAATACATTGATTTTAATTTTCTTTCGCAATATCATTCCTTTCGATGACCTATTTTAGGGAAAGTTTTTATTTTTTATTTTTATTTTTTAATATTTTTATTTCACCAATTGCAAGAATTACAGTACATTTTCACATTCAATACCTTTTTACATTGTTTTACATTGATTTATGATGGTGTCATATCTATAGGGAAAGATGCTAAAAAGTTCCAGCAATTTTTATTTTAGGAAAAATTTGCAGCTTTTAAAAACCCGCCTGACGACTGAAAATTTCCGGCTAAATTATATGCTAACTTTGAACAGTCGGTGTGTGTAAATGCCAGCATGCATATGAAATACTTGATTGAAAGATTACAATAGATGTATTGTTAGTACGTTTCTGATTATGCACATTTATAAAGCTAGTCAAGCGAGAAGCTTAAAGTGCCTATGAAACGAAAATGTCGATCCTTGTTTTATTGAACATTATTGTTGTTTGGTCTTTCTCTGAACATTTGCTGTATTTAAATGTCGACTTTGAGTGTGCGAACATTTTCTTTTCGCGGTTCGAAAATTATAATTTTCAACCAAAATGTGCGACAAGAGACTGGGCCCTTGACAATGGCTCGGTGACGTCAAGAGGTTGTGTATGCCTTTGTTTGCACAACTCCTGACGTCACATTTCTATAGTTTGACCGAGCGGGAATTGTCGCACTTTGAAACCCAAAATGCCCAACTTCGAGCGCAAAATAAAAATTGTTCCTGAAGCTCAATTCACTTTTTATTAACGTCATGTAAACAAGCAAATACTAAACTATCGTAGTAGCAAATGAAAACGGGGTCTGTTTTTTCGTTTCATAGGCACTTTAAAGTATTGTAAATCATGGACAGTTTCTCTGAATAAAGTTTGAGCCAAGTTGGCAAAAATATGGTCCTTCGAGCCGGATATATTCCGAAGAAGAGAAACTGAGCGAATTTACATGGACTTGGCGTTGATTTAAGACCGTCAAGTGGTCCTATTGGCTTGAACCCGACCACGGGAACCAAGATGGACGAGCTATCTTTGGGAGTAAATGCGGATGCTGCCGAAGGTGAAAGGTTTGGACTCGGCGATGAAAGACATTTGCAAGCGGAAACAGGTAAAATGGCGAGTATTTTGAAGCTCAAACGATCGAGAAGTGGACACCAAGGCCGGCTGTGATATTCATGTTGTTTTGGAACTGCGTTCGGCGTTCCAGAGACAGTGGGAGCGTTATCAACGCGTCCATGACGAATACGTAGCTTGTTTTGAAGACAGCGAAAGCGACGAATTGATTGATATCTACGTAACATACGACACTCAAGATAGTAGGAGATCAACCTTGTTCATAGTTACACAGATCGACGAATATGTTCATTTAGTACGTGAGAAGTTAAGGGAAGAAACAATGGATACGAGGAGTCATGTAAGTGGAGGGTCGAAGTCAACTTCGAGTAGTACAAGTGTACGTAAAGCCCATAGAAACAGAGAGAAAGCAGAATTGGCTCTTAAAGCAGTTACAACAGTAATCTATTTCCACCGGAAAAAATAAAGACAGCTAAAGCGAAACTGTCTTCGGATATTCATTTTAGAAAGGTGCTACATGATATCTGAGTTAAAATCTAGGTATTTACTGCAAATCAGCTACTGATAACGCTTCACGGGCGATTTTTTGGTGAACTCACGCGTCACGGACCAAAATGTCCGAAATTCACGAATCACGAGCGCCAACCAAAATTTTGGAATTTCACGCGTGAAAATGTTTAGATCCTAAACGTTCACGTTTCACAGAGCATAACACCGGTAAATCACGAATCACAGTCGGTCAAAAGGGACGATCACGTTGAAACATAAATTCACGCATCACGCTCGAATTTTTATCAATTTCACGATTCACGAAGTATATCACATTCATTCATAGCCCGATTGTCGTGCAAACGTCGCGTCGGACGGCAAGTGTATCACGGCATTTCGTTATTTCACGTCCTCTTCACGACGTCGATGACAACAACCCTCGTTTTACTGATCAGTACGCACTGCGTCATCTTCCACGTACCCTGGTTGCAGAGGCTACTGGTGCTGAGGCTTCGGACTCGTCCTTCGGACTGGCGCCTCTCGTCAGTAGGAATTCTCGTGCTTCGGATTAGGGTATTTTCCACGTCGCGTCGCAAGCTCATTATGAAGCCATTTTAACCGATACAGGTAAAAGGAAATAAAGAGTATTAGCTTAACGTAGCCTTGTTTAGTTTTGTTGTTTCTTCTCCAGTTTTGAATTAAACTCCTTTCTCCACTCTACCCAGGAATGTTTGTCACTCGGTCACACAACATTCTACTGTATGTTGCTTGCGTTACGAAGTGAAAGTGCATGTTTTCCATCTCATTAGTCTATTTTGTCTTTGAATCAAGCACCATAAATGATAGCCTCCTTTGCAGGCGTTCTTAGGTGAATGATATTACGAGATTAATACTGCTAAACTCCAAGGAAACATATATTTTAATGACAATCTTTCCCAAGTAAGTCAATCAATGTAAACAAAGCGACTGTAACGCTCCAAAGCTGAGGACAAAGATTTTAAATGGTGGATCTTCTTCACAAAATCGTACGTATCAGCTGCCAACAATGAAGGTGACCATAATAGTCTGCGGATTTATAATTAGCTTTGATTTTTAGTGGCGAATTTGGGCTTCAAGTTTGAGTTGTTAGATCCCAGACATGGCGTGTGTTCAAATGTTGCACTAAATTTCAAGCCGAAATGCTTGAAGTTCTGGAGTTTGGTAAAAGGCGCACAATTAAAAACCCAAATCAATTCTGAGATATGTTTCAGTATATCATTCTAAGCTTACGTAGACGGAGTTTTAGAGATATCAGAGTACCCGCACATATAGAAAATATTAATCGCATAATAACGGTGAAATGTAAATAGGAAAAACCTGCTTTGTTAACCTTTATTTCCCACTTGTTGATTTGCAGTAAATACCTAGATTTAACTCAGATATCATGTAGCACCTTTCTAAAATGAATATCCGAAGACAGTTTCGCTTTAGCTGTCTTTGTGTTTTCGTGCGATGCGATTTTCTAGAGGTACTATTTTCCCGCTGGATTCAAGCCAATTTCAGGCCGCCAGAGGCCTGGATCCATTTTTTGGTTTGTACAATATTCCCCTTCTTTAGATTGAATATTAATGTTTTCAAGGTGGCCACAATTTTGGCTATTTTGCTCCATCAGATATGGCATTCTCTCTTAACTCTTTTCGGCCTTCTTTAATTATGCAGGGGCCAAAATAATCTACGGCGCAGAAGGTGAAAGGGGGTGCCGGCGTTACACGATCTTGAGGTAGGCTGGCCATCTTTTGTTCACCCACAGTTGCTCTTAATCTTCTGCAAGTGGTACACTTTGAAATGAACCATCTAACTGCAGAGTTACCATTGATGATCCAATAATGGTTTCTAAGCTCGTTTAGTGTAATTCCTCTTCCGCTGTGCGCCATGTTTTGGTGTGCGTGACGAATAATCAACTCAGTGATATGTCCTTTCTTGGGCAATATTATTGGATGCTTGAAACTCTCAGTTAGCTCTTGAGACTTGTTGAGTCTGCCACATACACGCATCAATTCATCAGAGTCCAAGAATGGATCTAGTCGATATAACGAGCTTGACTTTTTGATTTCTGCTTTCTTTTTCTTGAATGTAGCTCGTTCACTGCAATCTTCTTCCTTTAAGTTTTTCAAGGTAGCTAACTCTTCGAGGAAGGCATTTTCTTAAACTAACTTCGGAATGACTGTTTCTGACTTTTGCAAATCTTCAGCAGTGATGACGTTAAACTTTGCTTTTGAAGTCTTCAAGTGTTCATTTGTTTCGATGTTACTCTTGCGAAACTTTGATTGAAGCTGTAGCAGTCGTGCTATTGCTTTCTTGAGTTGGTACCACTGTGAGAAATAGGTGAATCGTTGTAAGATGTCTTCGACTTTATTAACGATGGCAGTGTCACAGTAAAGTACTTCTTTAACTTCTGGATCATTTTCCGAGAGCTTTACATCAAGGGGGGCATTCTGGCCACGTTTCCTCAGACTTCCACAGAAACTCTGGTCCTGTGATCCAGCGTTGTTGATCAGTGAAGCGATTAGTGTCTAGTCCACGTGATGCGTCGTCTGCAGGGTTAGTTTTACCATCTACAAATTTCCACTGATGCGGGCTTGTATCATTTTGCAACAAACATTTTGTAGCGGTTTCGGCTGTTGTTAAGGTACTTTAGAACATTTGTACTGTCAGTCCAATAGGTGTGGTCATCTATGTCGTGATCTAATTCAGCTTCAAGCATCGTTCCAATTCGTACAGATAACACGGCAGCAGTTAATGTGAGACCTGGGATAGTTACTGTTTTCACTGAGTGGTGCCAGTCGAGCTTTTCCCATCAAGAATGTACAGTGAATATCACCTTTGTTGTTTATCTGCCTAAGGTAGGATACTTTGCCATAGCCTGAAAGGCTCGCATCAGAGAAGCTATGAATTTGTACTTTTGTTACCATACCAAAGTTCTCTGGCTTGTGACATCTCTGTATGGTAAAGTTCTCCAATAATGGCAGGTCGTTCCTCCATTTCTCCCATCTAAACTTGTATTCTCGCTGAACTCTAAATCAAGTAACTTGGTCAATGTCTCTGATGATACGATTTCCTTGACACTGTTATCAACCTTGTAGTGCAGTTTCGGAGGCTTGTTAGTGCATATGTCCGTCGCTACAATTCTGTTACAGCAGCTGGACATAGTAGTAGAACCTTCAGCCACGTACAGTGGGCCAACTACAGTCCATCCTGCAAATGTTAACACTGCATACGGACCACCATCTTTACTGACGACAAAATCTTTGGGCTCAATTGCTTTCGGACATTTTGTACCAATAAGTAGACCAACTTCAACTGTGACATTGTATCTGCAACATGCTTGAGATGACGCCACTTCCTTGCCATTCCAGGGCGAGGGATTTCTTCCTCTGACGCTGGTATTTCTTCTCTAGTAAAGATTCTTAGAAGATCTATACCATTATTTCCATCGATGTCTGAGACAACAAGGCCAGTTATCACTTTAGAATCAAGCACCTTAGTTCCATTCATTGTTCTGATGGCGATCTTCGGTTGTGTTCCTTTTACATTTAACTTTCTGATCGTATCTTCTGAGACAAATGTTCCTGTACTGCAGTTGTCTAACATGGCATAGACTATAATCTTTTCGTTGTTTGCTCGTAGTTTCACTGGAACGATAGGCATAGACTTTATTTCTGAATCTTTCTTGAATGAAGCATTCTCATCAGTCTGAACTTCATCATTGATGATTCTTGAACTCGTCAAATTGCTTGGATTGGTCTCCCTGCTCTGTGTTGACTCTTTATTGTCGCCTTGCTTGTGATCATTAGTCTTGATACTGGAAGAATCTGCTTTATCATTCTTTGATGTTTGACGAAAATTGTAGTCGTGTAGACCGGTAGGGTGACGACCAAGGCAAACTTTACATTGACGTTTTTGAGTGCATCCACGTGATCTATGACCGGTTTCGTAACAAGCATAGCACAGTCCTTTGCCAAGAAGATATGACCTTCTTTCTGCTAACGGTTTGCTTACAAACTCTTTGCACTCACCAAGGTCATGTATGCCATTACATAGTTCATTAACTTGTACATTATCTGAAGAAACGCTGGTTGCTGAGGTAGCATGGCTTGTAACTCTATAACTACCACTTGATCTGTTCTGAGGAGAAGGTTTGGTCTTAACTTTGTCATCCTGTCCAACTCTTCTCAGCACTTCCCTTGAAATATTGGGTCAGTTGCAATCTTTGCCTCTGTGTCGATGAATTCAGCGAAATGCTTGAATTTAGGCAGACATTCGTTTGGTTTTCTCATCCTAATTGCTTGCCGACGCCAGCGATCCTGTAAGTAGATTGGTAATTTCTTGACCAGGGTTTGTAGATTTTGTGGATGATCCAGTATACTTAGATATGAAAGTGATTCCATCGCCGAGACGCATTGTGTCAGAAAATTTGAAAGACATTCTAAGGCTGAATAATCGCCAGGCTTCAATATGGGCCAATCGTTCACTTTCTTGATGTATCCATTGGACACTCTATATGGATCTCCATATTTCGCTTTCAGCAAGTCCTTAGCTTTTCTGTATCCAAGGTCAGGATTTTTGTGTAGACAGCCTTTGATAAGATATTTTGCTTCCCCTTCCAGGTACTGTTCCAAATACTGTGTAGAGAAACTTCGCTTGATTGTGTTCTCGCTTCGACTTGTGATTGGAATCCTCGCATAAATGTGTTGAAATCCAACGGATCGTTGGTAAACTTCGATAACTGAAGACGTGGTAGAAGACTTTGTTGGTGTTGCTGAGCCAGAATCTTTGTTAGCTGGTTCTGCTTCTCCAGAAATTGAAGAATTGGTTCTTTATGCAGTGGCTTATCGTGACATATTCCTTCCATTTCTTTTGATCTGGATAGCTCATCGGGCGAACGTTTCTTCGGCGAAGTAATTCCATGTTTAGGCAGCATATGATCGTCTTCAAAAATAGGTGAAAGTTCCGGTTTTGACGGCACAAAAGAAGTTGGTTAAGGGCTGTCGTGGACTCCATGGCGTTGATTCCAATTTAATGTCGATCACGGACTATCGTCCAGGCTCTTCTCCTTCTTCTATTTTTTCATCATATACTTGTTCCCTTGATTGTGCAAATTTTAAGGGATGTCGTGGACTCCATGGCGTCGATTCCAATTTATTGTCGATCACGGAATATCGTCCAGGCTCTTCTCCTTCTTCTAATTCTTCAGCATATACTTGTTCCCTTGCTTGTGCCATGAGTAGTTCTTCTTGTAAGCTGATTCTCTCTATTTCGTTCTGCACGGCTTGCCTTTGGGCCAATAAGGCTGATTTTGCTTGTAGTTCTGCAATCCTTGTTCGCTCTTTAAATCTAGCAGATGTCGAGGACTTTGACGAACGTTTAGATGTTGCTGAACGTTTAGACATTGATGTAGATAACTGAGAACGGCTTTCGAGATGCTCTTCAATCTTGTTCTTTGCTATAGCGATGAAATTTTGCATTACCAAGTTCCAATGCTCTGGAAATCTGATGAAATCGTGTTGCCTAACAATAAGTCTATAACAATAAGAACCGCCTGGGAAAAGATGAATCACTTCACAAGAAATACTGTAAAGTTATTGAAGATCAAGTCGAAAAGAATTGACGATGAAGATGATACAGACAGTCAAATCAAGTGGTACCTTCCACACCATCCCATGTCTCACCCTGCAAAACCTGACAAAGTGAGAGTCGTACATGATGCAGCTGCAAAGTTCGCTGGTACTTCCTTGAACGATAACTTGTTGCAAGGGCCAGACCTTGCGAACGATATTCGTGGAGTTATGCTTCGCTTCCGTCAATAATGGGTTGCTATAGTTGCAGACATAGAGGGAATGTTCCACCAGGTGCGTGTCAAACCAGAAGATTGTGAAGCTCTGAAATTCTTATGGTACTCGAATGGCTTAGAAGAAGATCCTGAAACATACTGCATGTTGGTACATATATTTGGAGCTAAAGATTCACCTTCCGTGGCTAACTTTGCTGTGAAGAAGACAGCAAGAGATAACAAGGACGCATTCAGAAAAGAAGCAATCCAAACAGTTGAACGAAATTTCTATGTGGATGTTTATTGAAAGCTGTTCCTGATGAGGAGCAAGGAGTTCAATTGGCTAAGGAACTGACTGAACTTTTGTCAAGAGGAGGGTTTCATTTAACAAAGTGGATAAGTTCAAGTAAGAAAGTTATATAATCAATCCCAGAGCATGAACACGCAAAGTCATTTCTGAACCTCAATAGTTTAGACAAGTTACCTACAGAAAGAGCTCTTGGTATTAATTGGAATGTTGAAGAAGACGTGTTTGAGTTTAAAGTCTTAAACATGGACAAACAAGAGACCAAGAGAGGCAGTTTGTCAACGGTAAGCAGTTTATATGACCCTGTAGGCTTTGCAGCCCCAGTAACCTTATCAGCCAAGTCTCTTCTGCAAAGACTGTGGAAATCAAATACAGACTGGGATGACCCTCTGCCAGAATCTGAATTACATCAATGGAATCTGTGGAAAGACCAGCTTTCAGAAATGTCAAAGATCAAGATTTCCCGATGTTATAAGGAACCAATGCAGCAGAATTCAAAGACACAGATATCTCAGCCAAGCTACTTGAGAAGTGATGTCGTCAACACACAATTGCATAACTTCAATTATCACTAGTACTTGGGAAATCACGCACAGCACCTCAGAAGAAGATTACCATTCCATGACTTGAGTTACAAGCCGCTACCCTTGCTGCGAGGATAAGTGCAATGATTCAACGAGAACTTGAGTGGGAGCTACAATCTTGGACAAAACTGTTGAGACACTTCCAAGCTTGTGGGTATAATTCGGCTTCCAAACAGGCATTAGCCTGCCCCCCCCCCCCCCCCCCCCCCCCCCCCCCCCAAAGCAATGTTGTTCGTTTTCCAAAATCATGTCTAGTGGGTCTAGTTTCCGAAACATCAACATTGGACAGGGGGGACGGGGGTTAAATAAATATAAAGAAGAGCTTTTGCGATCCTATAAATTATCAGCTCTAATGTCTACAAAATGCGTAGTAATGTCCCAACAGGTTTTGTCCAAGATTGTAGATGAAGTGTTCTATTGGACGGACTCGGAGATTGTGCTAGCATACATAAAGAACGAGAGTAAGAGTTTCAGAGTCTATTTTGGAAATAGGGTAGAAGAAATTAGAGACAAATCTGAAGTATTCCAATGGAAACATTGCCCAAGCAAAGACAACCCTGCTGATGATGTCTCGCGTGGGTTAAAACCAGCTCAACTCACCACAGACTGCCGATGGTTCGTAGGCCCAGCATTCTTAAGCAGACCAGTACATGAGTGGCCGCCGATGGTACTAAAAGACCTCCAAGAAGATGATCCAGAAACCATCCCACTTCAAGCGCATGCGCTTACTACAGAAGATAAGCCAGTTATGTCAATTGTTAAAGAGGTGTTCAATTAAGCTTGGACTCTCTGAAAAGAAAAATTGTATGGCTCACATGCAAGGTTCTCAGACCACCTCAATAATCATCATCATATACCATGTGCATGCACAGATGTCAATCCAACCTTATCGGAGCTAAACCAAGCAGAGTTGGACATCGTTAGAATGATACAAAGACAAGAATATCCAGATGAGTCACACATACACAAGCAAAGTAGCAAGAAAAGTGCTAAGCTATCAAGTCCTCTTGCAAGACTTAACCCTATCATAGATGAGCATGGTCTTCTACGTGTTGGAGGTAGATTAGAGAATGCGCCTTTGGATCACGATGCAAAGTTCCCACTCATCCTGCCAAAAGGTCATTATGTATCGGAGCTGATTGTCAGATCGATTCATCATAACAGTGTGCACATTGGTCAAGAACATACACTGAACGAACTTCGTCAGAAGTATTGGATCTGTCAAGCAAGATCTTTAGTACGCAAGATACTACACAAATGCATCATTTGTCGAAAACGTCAAGCTCCAAAACTGAAGCAGATGATGGCACCTCTTCCAGTTTGCCGTACAATAGCATACGAACCAACATTCACGTATGTTGGCGCAGATTTCTTTGGTCCATTGCTGATAAAACAAGGTCGGTCGACACCAAAGAGATGGGGATGTATATTTGTATGCATGTCTACGAGAGCCGTACATTTAGAAGTTGCGCCATCTCTAGAACAGATGATTTCTTAAATGTGTTGCGACAGTTCATCTGTAGACGAGGAACTCCCAAAGAAATACGAACGGACGACGGAACAAACTTCTGCGGTGCTGAACGCGAACTCCGAGAAGCAATCCAGTCATGAAATGTGAGTCACATCGAAGAAGACCTCAAAGTAAAGGGCGTTCGGTGGGTATTCCATCCTCCTTACGCACCCCACTTCTCAGGAGTGCGGGAAAGACTTATAAGAGAGACAAAACGAGCTTTAAAGACTATTCTGAAGGGAGCTCTTGTAACATAACACGTCCTGAGAACAGTGTTCACAGAAATAGAGATGATATTGAACTCTCGACCCCTAACAAAGTCGAGTGAAGATCCTACCGATGCTACAGCTATTACACCAGCACATCTGCTACTTCAAAAGCCAGCAATGACTCTGCCCCCAGGGGTTACTCAGGGGTATCAGTGACAGGGAGGTGCGAATAAGGCCAAACTTTTTAACGGCCAAAAAAAGTCCATCACGCAAAAACAAGACCCCAAAAAAGTCCAACGGCCCAAAATCGTAACCCCCAAAAAGTCAAATTTTCTCCGCATAGATAGATAAAATCGAGAACGGTAGGATATCATTTTTATCAACCCCAAAAAAAGTCCTTGCCAAAATCTTTATATCAAAAAAAGTCCACCAGAAAACTGATAACCCAAAAAAAGTCCCAAGTCGCGAATTTCAAACCCAAAAAAGGTCCTCGCACCTCCCCGTCACTGATACCCCTGAGTACCCCCCCCCCCCCCCCCCCCCCCCTGGTTCTGCCCCCTGGAGATTTTCAGCATGACTCAAGTTTAAGCAGAAGAAGATGGAGACAAGTTCAAGTTCTAGCGAATCACTTCTGGTCTAGATGGTTAAAAGAGTATTTAACAAGTCTCCAACCAAGACAGAAATGGCCGAGACAAAAGAAAAACGTTGCCATCGGTGACCTAGTTCTGATGTCAGACAAGAATCTTGCCCGTGGTCAATGGCCATTGGCCATCGTCACCGATGTGTTCAAAGGCAAAGACGATAATGTACGGGTTGCGCAACTAAGAACCAAGAATGCTACATATACAAGACCAGTGGTGGAGTTATGTCTCCTTGAGGAAGCAGCAGAAAGTTAAAAGGAACTATGTGTATTTGAACTATGATTTGAACTATTATTTGTAATGAAGGCTTTCCTAGACCCTTCATGGCGGGGAATGTAAATGCCAGCATGCACATGAAATACTTGATTGAAAGATTACAATAGATGTATTGTTAGTACGTTTCTGATTATGCACATTTATAAAGTTAGTGAAGCGAGAGGCTTAAAGTATTGTAAATCATGGACAGTTTCTCTGAATAAAGTTTGAGCCAAGTTGGCAAAAATAGTGTGTGTTCACCTCTAGCCCTACAACCGACAACGACACTCAGTATACATAATAAACGTTTCTTGGTCTCTTCTACTGTAGCATTTATTTTTCTGTAACTTTTGTAGTTATTTTTCAAATTTGGTTTTGAACAGGTATACTGAGCGCCATAAACGGAACGTTGAAGTATAGGCAATGTTTGATGTAGGAAAACGACACGCCCCAGCTTCACTTTTGCTCTTTCAGTTTTAATAGAAAGTTTCAAGCTTGGGAATTCAATGTAGCATTTTTGAGAAATAAAACTATTATGCTTGGGACTGCCAAAATTAGCATTAATTTCGACCTGTCACGGTCATTTTTGTCATTAAAACACGACTATCTTGCACTATTAGTTGATCGCTGCCAACGGATAACAATCTTGAAGTTAATAGGAATGATTATCAACCACATTTGAGCTATTTCAGTCGTCAGACGGGTTTTTAAAAACTGCAAATTTCTCCTAAAATAAAAGTCGCTGGAACTTTTTAGTATTTCAAATTCGATTTCTTTTAGTTGTCCGGCGATTCTCGGTCCTTACTAACATCCTCTTTTTTTATACTTTTTTTACTAACATCGATATCCTCTCTTTTTTACTTGTTTACTTACTGACATTAGAATACCAAGATTTTCCTTGATAACAGAAAACAAAGCTTTAAAGTCAAAGTTGATGCCTTCTTTTCTGAACCAACTGAGCATGTTTCCCAAAGATAAAGCTGTACCAGTTGTTACATTGGTCTGGTTCTTTGTTAATAGGACTGTTTCATTGCTTGTCTTTGAAATAAAGCTGCTATTACCCTAAAATAAATAAATAAAATAAAATAAAAACTTTATTTAAGTTGCATAATATATCATATTATCAATATTATACAGATCAGAGATTGGCAGACATATAGTACTTAAGAGCGAATGTCTGCTAATATCGAGCATACAGCGGTCACGGTCAAAATTTAGATTCCGTTCGTTTTTGGCTTGTAGATAGGCATTACCAAGTAAACAAACGTGGTGTAGTTCGTTTTTCAAAATACGGCCCGAAAATTCAAAAATTAACATAAATCCATTTTGGCTGTCGACGGCTTCAAAAACAGGCAAAATCCTAAGTGATTTGGTAGGTCCCAAAACTTCGTTCGCGTGCAAAATGGAAGAAAGCTATGGCCATTCTATCTCCATATCTTGATTCAATAATAGTTTGCAGTCTGTTTTGGCATAAAACTGTAATCCTAGCATTTCTCTGAAAATCAGAAAGTCACTTTTAGAACGACAATGAATTTCACACAACGAGAAATAAGAGTTGAGCTTAGAAACGCGAGAAGGATTTTCACTTGGTGTCACACGTTTATTCTTTCTAAAATTCATGCTATGAGCTATTTATATATTTATATAAATATATATTGTTCTAAGATATATGAAAAATTTGGCTTGGGTTATTTTATCTACGCTTCGCACCGAGGCCGCGAATATCAATGAAATTTACGCCTTTCACTTTGTAATCGACATCGTTCTGGTTCTGGTGCTGTGCTATTGTCTCCAAACATTTTGTACTTTGTTCACGAATTTTTGCCAAAAGTGTACATATTTTGTGCAGAAATCAATAATTGTTAGCTGAAGATGTGTTTACCTTAGCAGTAAAAGGGCATTCTTCTATAATTTGTGGCCAATGTTCGCGACTGTATACGTAATTGATTATTTTCATTTGCATGCGTGTAGCAAATTTCAACCCCAGTAGGGTAGGGTAGGGTAATGGAGAGGTTATAAAGGCTGTATCAAAAACGTTTCTATTTTCTCTCCTTTTGCAGTGCTATTCACTTAAACTATAAATTCTGATGCTTACACTTTACATTAAAAAATTTATTTAACAGAATCAGATTTTTGTATTTTATTCTAAGACTATAAATGCTTACATTTTTGTTCTCTTTACTCATATTTCAAAACGCTGAGATACAGAACATTGTATGCGTGTGCATTCCAGCTGTTTTAAAGGTTACCATCGTATAACCCAATAATGGAATTGCAAAATAGCTAGTTATAATTCTATCCAATTCGAATTATGAGTATTCGTATGTCACGTGCGCTTTGTGAACATTCCATCTTGGTCCTTGCAGCAAGGCTATTAAATTGTCCACTTTGCTTGGCTGATCCGGCGAGTCGCTACTATGTCTGGGGTGCGTTTCTCGAAACTCTCGATAGCTTTTCGAGCCGAAAACCAAGTACTAAAATCATATCGATTTCCTAAAAGCTATCGGGAGCTTCGCGAGAAACAGGTCCCTTGGCTTGTGTCCAATTTATTCAAAATAGTATTCTTGAGGGTTATATATTGGCAATGGCACAAACAGTCTTAGATAAGATTGTCAAGATACATCTTGTAGATTCACAAGGCACTAAACATTTGGCAAGTCTAACGTTCTAACATATTTTAAAAAATAACTATGATATAACGCGCACTCTGATTGGCCAAAGGATGCGTATTCCGCGTGCTCTATGAGTGCACGCGCGCGCAGATATTCAAATATTTTTGCAACGAACTAAATTGAAAACTTGCTTTAAAATCATAATTGTATTTTATAAAAGAAATAGAAAACTCGGAAGCTTTGCTCTATCTGGAGTTATAGAAGCACTTGGGAATTGAAAGAAGAAGACTCGAGAAGTGGCTACGCCTCGTGCTTGTCCTAGCACTTCTCTCGTCTTCTTCCAATTCCCGCGTGCTTCTATTCAGTTAACAATTAGACTACGAATTCGAGTGTTCTATGAGTCAATAGGGAACGAGGCGCGTAGCGTCGAGTTAACGATTTCAACTCATAGAAAACGAGAACGAGTAGTCTAATTGTTTTAGTAGAAACCAACTAGCATACGATATATTATTGATTTTCTGCTTTGTTTTTGTTCAAAAGGCCGGCATTTTCGCTACTCACTATCTATCACTCAATAGATGGACCTTTCCGTAGTTTCCCAGAATGCTTCATGATTCTGCGCGCGCAAGCGAGGTCAGGGGAAAAAAATATTTAGAATTGATCGTGTTTTGAGGAAAATATGACTACTGTAACGAATCAAGAACAGAAGAAAAATATTTTATTTGCTTGAGAATTTGCATCTATCTTTGGTAATTCTTCTTACGCACTTTTAATTGAAAAGTCTAAGTTTTTAATGAATTTCTTCATTCTCTCTTAATATTTTCGATCTATTTTGTACCCTGACCTCGCTTGCACGCGCATAATCATGAAGCATTCTGGGAAACTACGGAAAGGTCCATAGTGAGTACGTTAGCTAGCCAATCAGATTGCAGGATTCGTGATAGTATGCTAGTTGGTTTCTACTAAAACTCGATAGAGCACGCAGCCTCGTTTTCGATTTCTTCAAGAGAGACTTAGCAAACACGGCGCAACGTCAAAGAGAACGGCGCGCGCGCTGACGAATAACTGTGAAAACGACCGTTGTCGTCCTCAGCGTCATGAAGAGGACGTGAAAACAAGTGAAATTAATGGCGTCGTGAACTTGACGTCGCGACGTTGTCACGAACTAGCATACTATCACGAATCCTGCAATCTGATTGGCTAACGTACTCACTATGGACCTTTCCGTAGTTTCCCAGAATGCTTCATGATTATGCGCGTGCAAGCGAGGTCAGGGTACAAAATAGATCGAAAATATTAAGAGAGAATGAAGAAATTCATTAAAAACTTAGACTTTTCAATTAAAAGTGCGTAAGAAGAATTACCAAAGATAGATGCAAATTCTCAAGCAAATAAAATATTTTTCTTCTGTTCTTGATTCGTTACAGTAGTCATATTTTCCTCAAAACACGATCAATTCTAAATATTTTTTTCCCCTGACCTCGCTTGCGCGCGCAGAATCATGAAGCATTCTGGGAAACTACGGAAAGGTCCATCTATTGAGTGATAGATAGTGAGTAGCGAAAATGCCGGCCTTTTGAACAAAAACAAAGCAGAAAATCAATAATATATCGTATGCTAGTTGGTTTCTACTACTAAAAAATTAGACTACTCGTTCTCGTTTTCTATGAGTTGAAATCGTTAACTCGACGCTACGCGCCTCGTTCCCTATTGACTCATAGAACACTCGAATTCGTAGTCTAATTGTTAACTGAATAGAAGCACGCGGGAATTGGAAGAAGACGAGAGAAGTGCTAGGACAAGCACGAGGCGTAGCCACTTCTCGAGTCTTCTTTCAATTCCCAAGTGCTTCTATAACTCCAGATAGAGCAAAGCTTCCGAGTTTTCTATTTCTTTTATAAAATACAATTATGATTTTAAAGCAAGTTTTCAATTTAGTTCGTTGCAAAAATATTTGAATATCTGCGCGCGCGTGCACTCATAGAGCACGCGGAATACGCATCCTTTGGCCAATCAGAGTGCGCGTTATATCATAGTTATTTTTTTAAATATGTTAGAACGTTAGACTTGCCAAATGTTTAGTGCCTTGTGAATCTACAAGATGTATCTTGACAATCTTATCTAAGACTGTTTGTGCCATTGCCAATATATAACCCTCAAGAATACTATTTTGAATAAATTGGACACAAGCCAAGGGACCTGTTTCTCGCGAAGCTCCCGATAGCTTTTAGGAAATCGATATGATTTTAGTACTTGGTTTTCGGCTCGAAAAGCTATCGAGAGTTTCGAGAAACGCACCCCAGACATAGTAGCGACTCGCCGGATCAGCCAAGCAAAGTGGACAATTTAATAGCCTTGCTGCAAGGACCAAGATGGAATGTTCACAAAGCGCACGTGACATACGAATACTCATAATTCGAATTGGATAGAATTATAACTAGCTAATTTGCTATTCCATTATTGCGTTATACGATGGTAACCTTTAAAATAGCTGGAATGCACACGCATACAATGTTCTGTATCTCAGCGTTTTGAAATATGAGTAAAGAGAACAAAAATGTAAGCATTTATAGTCTTAGAATAAAATACAAAAATCTGATTCTGTTAAATAAATTTTTTAATGTAAAGTGTAAGCATCAGAATTTATAGTTTAAGTGAATAGCACTGCAAAAGGAGAGAAAATAGAAACGTTTTTGATACAGCCTTTATAACCTCTCCCATTACCCTACCCTACCCCACTGGGGTTGAAATTTGCTACGCGCATGCAATTAAATTTTTCAATTACAGTCGCGAACGTATGCCACAAATTATAGAAGAATGCCCTTTTACTGCTAAGGTAAACTCATCTTCAGCTAACAATTATTGTTTTCTGCACAAAATATGTACACTTTTGGCAAAAATTCGTGAACAAAGTACAAAATGTTTGGAGACAATAGCACTGCACCAGAACCAGAACGATGTCGATTACAAAGTGAAAGGCGTAAATTTCATTGATATTCGCGGCCTCGGTGCGAAGCGTAGATAAAATAACCCAAGCCAAATTTTTCATATATCTTAGAACAATATATAAATAGCTCATAGCATGAATTTTAGAAAGAATAAACGTATGACACCTAGTGAAAATCCTTCTCGCGTTTCTAAGCTCAACTCTTATTTCTCGTTGTGTGAAATTCATTGTCGTTCTAAAAGTGACTTTCTGATTTTCAGAGAAATGCTAGGATTACAGTTTTATGCCAAAACAGACTGCAAACTATTATTGAATCAAGATATGGAGATATAATGGCCATAGCTTTCTTCCATTTTGCACGCGAACGAAGTTTTGGGACCTACCAAATCACTTAGGATTTTGCCTGTTTTTGAAGCCGCCGACAGCCAAAATCGATTTATGTTAATTTTTGAATTTTCGGGCCGTAATTTGGAAAACGAACTACACCACGTTTGTTGACTTGGTAATAACTATCTACAAACCAAAAACGAACGGAATCTAAATTTTGACCGTGACCGTTTTTTAAATATTTTGCTCGATATTAGCAGACATTCGCTCTTAATTATATATTTACAAATTGGTTTTAAAATCCAAATCTACCTTCGGATTCAAGAAACCTACTAGATAATTTATGGCATGATTAGATTTATCTTATTTAACATTCATTTGACCCCTTCATTGACCATTAATGAACCTCCATCCAGCATTTCACATTTGAAGAAGGCCACTTTAAATGGCATTGTATCAGCATTACAGCAGAGAACAAACAGTAAAAATGCACAATACAATACTTCAATGCATGAACGCTTATTTTGTTTAAACAATCAACCAATATGCGTCATGCTTCTCCTAACACTTCTCTCGTGTTCCGATCAGTCCCCACGTGCTATAAATCTGCACATAGCATGCACGCTCGTTTTCTATTTCTTCAATACTATACACAAACACTATACACCAATACTATACACCAACATTATACACCAATACTGTGAACCAACACCATATACCAACACTATACACCAACATTATACACCAACACTATACACCAACACTATACACCAACACTATACACCAACATTATACACCAACACTATATGCCGACACTATACACCAACACTATACACCAATACTATACACCAACATTATACACCAACATCATACACCAACACTATACGCCGACACCAACACTATACACCAACACTATACACCAATACTATACACTAACACTATACACCAACACAATACACCAACACTATACACTGACACTACACCGACACTATACACCAACACTATCTGCCAACACTATACATCAACACTATACACAAACACATGCCAACACTATACACCAACACCAACATTATACACCACAATATACGCCGACACCAAAACTATACACCAACATCATACACCAACACTATACACCAACACAATACACCAACACTATACACTGACACTACACCGACACTATACACCAACACTATCTGCCAACGCTATACATCAACACTATGCACACACACTATATACCAACACCATACACCAACACTATACACTATACACTATACACCAACACTATACACTACACCAACACTATACACCAACACTATACACTGACACTACACCGACACTATACACCAACACTATCTGCCAACGCTATACATCAACACTATGCACAAACAATATATGCCAACACTATACACCAACACTATACACCAACACTATACACCAACACTAACACTATTTAGTGCTACCCTCGTAAAATAAAGGCTTTATTATTATTGACACCATACACTAACATCAACATCAACACTATCACCAACACTATACACCAATACTATACACCAATACTCTACACCAATACTCTATAACAACACTATACACCAACACTACACCAACACTATACACCAATACTATACACCAACACCATACACCAACACTATACACCAACACTATACACCAACACTATACTCCAACACTATACACCGACAATATTTACTGACACTATACACTGACACCATACACTAACATCAACATCAACACTATCACCAACACTATACACCAATACTATACACCAACACCAACACTATACACCAATGTTATACACCAACACTATACACCAATGTTATACATCAACACTATACACCAATACTATACACCAATACTATACACCAACACTATACACCGACACTATTTACTGACACTATACACTGACACCATACACTAACATCAACATCAACACTATCACCAACACTATACACCAATACTGTACACCAACACCATACACCAACACTATACACCAATGTTATACACCAACACTATACACCAATACTATACACCAATACTATACACCAACACTATACACCGACACTATTTACTGACACTATACACTGACACTATACACTAACATCAACATCAACACTATCACCAACACTATACACCAATACTCTATACCAACACTATACACCAACACTATACACCAACACTATACACCAACACTATACACCAATACTCTACACCAATACTCTATACCAACACTATACACCAACACTACACCAACACCATACACCAATACTATACACCAACACCATACACCAACACTATACACCAATGTTATACACCAACACTATACTCCAACACTATACACCGACACTATTCACTGACACTATACACTGACACCATACACTAACATCAACATCGACACTATCACCAACACTATACACCAATACTATACACCAATACTATACACCGACACTATTCACTGACACTATACACTGACACCATACACTAACATCAACATCAACAATATCACCAACACTATACACCAATATTATACACCAACACAATACAACAACACTACACCATACACCAACACTATACACCAATACTCTACACCAATACTCTATACCAACACTATACACCGACACTATTCACTGACACTATACACTGACACCATACACTAACATCAACATCAACACTATCACAAACACTATACACCAATACTATACACCGACACTATTCACTGACACTATACATTGACACCATACACTAACATCAACACTATCACCAACACTATACACCAATAATATACACCAACACTATACACCAACACTACACCAACACTATACACCAATGCTATTCACCAACACCATACACCAACACTATACACCAATGTTATACACCAACACTATACACCAACACTATACTCCAACACTATACACCGACACTATACACCAACACTATACACCAACACTATACACCAAGACTATACACCAAGACTATAGACCCTTTTAATAAATCCCACAATGCATGATTTTCCGCGCTTCACGTCAAACTTATTCTTTTGAATTCCATTCAAGATATACAAAGACTGAAAACAATGAATGAAAATGAATGGAATTCAAAAGAATAAATTTGACGTCAAGCGCGGAAAATCATGCATTGTGGGATTTATTAAAATGGTCTATACACTATACACCAACACTATACACCAACACTATACACCAATACTATACTCCAACACTATAGACCCTTTTAATAAATCCCACAATGCATGATTTTCCGCGCTTCACGTCAAACTTATTCTTTTGAATTCCATTCAAGATATACAAAGACTGAAAACAATGAATGAAAATGAATGGAATTCAAAAGAATAAATTTGACGTCAAGCGCGGAAAATCATGCATTGTGGGATTTATTAAAATGGTCTATACACTATACACAGACACTATACACCGACACTATACACCGACACTATACACCAACACTATACACCAATACTATACACCAACACTATACACCAACACTATTTAACAAATAGAACTTACAGCTTTTTCCGTGCTCCGTTCAGTAATACAGCACGAAGGAAGTGACGAGAGCACGAAAGAAGTGTAGGGAGAGCACGAGCCGTGGCGAGTGGCGAGTGCTCTCCACACTTCTTGAGTGCTCTCGGCACTTCCTGAGTGCTGTATTACTGAACGGAGCACGGAAATAGCTGTTCTATTTGCTTTATTATATAGAATGATGAGAAAAAGGGCAAGAAAGTTGAGGATTCTGTTGTGTTTTTGAATAACATTTTAGCAAGTGAAGTGCGCGCGCTACTGACGCCAGTTACGCCATCGAGCACGCGCGCGCTTGGTTTATTTTCTTCAGAATTTTGGATCAAACCAAACAGCCGAAAAATAGCGTCATCAAACCGTGCTCCGTTCTCTGATACAGCACAGTTTTCAGCCAATCAGAGCGTGCGGATTGACTCGACTATATAATAAACACCAATACTATACACCAATACTCTACACCAATACTATATACCAACACTATACACCAAACTATACACCAACACTATACACCAATGTTATACACCAACACTATACACCAACACTATATTCCAACACTATACACCAATACTATACAACAACACTATACACTATACACCAACACAATACACCAACACTGTATCGGGAACAACACAGTGATAAACACAGTTGTAATCGCGCGATCGGGTACCCTGTAGTACGTATACAATGACCGAGAGTCTTTGCGAGGAAGAAGAAGATGGCGGCGTCGCGACGAACGTTTATATACGTAATCTGTTCGATTTAAGTCAAAGACTAAGGGACTATAATGTAGGTATACAACACTTTATCTAACGAAATGTACAAAATTAGTAATTGTCAGTCATTGTTATAGGTTTTACCGTTATTATCGTCATTATCATCGTCGTTCGAACCGTGGTGTCCACGAATAAACCTGACGAGTTGAAACACGTAGTCCATTAATACTCATCGTCCGAGTACAGTAAAACATCAATAGTAAACAGAGCAGGACGCCGATCGTCGAATCTTGTGAACACTCAGCTGGGAAAGAAAGTGACTACAGAGTTTTGCCAGTCAAGACTGAAGAGTACTTTTAAATACAAACCCAGCGAAGGCCAGACCATGAGTGGAATTGAAGACAAGAAACAACAAAGAAGTACAGCCAAACGAGCTGTTACAATGGCAGCTAGAAGGCTAACTGGTTCAATCAACCGTGACGTCGATATGGATATTTTGAAATGCTTAATGGTGGACCTGGAAAAGGCTTATGATGATTTTTGTGCTTTGAATGAGGAGTACGAAGCCCTGGTTATGGAGGAATGCAATGCTGAACATCGTATAGTTAATGGTGAAGACATTGCTGTCTACAGAAGGAATGTGTATCCAACTTACAAGGAAGCTAGAAGAGAATTTATTGAAGAAAAAACTGTAAGCCAGAAGAGTGTGGAAGACAAAGAGACAAGACCAATTAAAGCCATCATTTCGAGGAACATTATCAAACTGAGAGAACTTATGTTGGATATTGAATTGAACTTGTACTCAGAGAATCCAGATTTGTACACTTTGCAAGCAGATAAGGATGATATAGAGCCTATCATGGATGTAATTGGAGACAATATGGCTAAACTCAGTTCCTTTAAAGCTCTAGAACAAATGTCAGAACATCAAATGCAAGTTGATAGTGTTATTGGATCAGCTTATAAGCTAAAAAGAGAAATAAAGCAACGTCTAAGGGGTTTATCCACCTCTCAAGAGTCGGTTGTATCAGTTGTAACCCCATTAACGTCCTCTGTATCATATGTAGTGAGTTCTACAGCAGCAACAAGTGTCTCAATGGGAATTACATCTGATTCTACACCAGTGTCCAGCACACAGACGCAACCCACTAAGCCTAGTGGTGCTCCAATGGTGCCAGACATCACAGAAGATAGTACTTCTATAGAAACCATGTTTCCTCTCAGTACATCAACAACACAAGCTACAATGTTTGTTCAGCCCAAACATGTATACCTGGCTACTAATCCTTTTAGAGCTTCAACACCAATTAAGTTGCCTGGGACAACAGATACAGATAGTGCAGATAAGACAAAGTACATTACTACAGGAGTTATGGGTAGTACACTGGCCAGCCCAGTGGTACCTCAGACACAACAGACACCCTTTGTTATGGGTAGTGCACTGGCCAGCCCAGTAGTATCTCAGGCACTACACACACCCTTTGTGATGGACAGTACACTGGCCAGCCCAGTGGTACCTCAGACACAACAGACACCCTTTGTTATGGGTAGTACACTGTCCAGCCCAGTGGTATTTCAGACACAACAGACACCCTTTGTTATGGGTAGTACACTGTCCAGCCCAGTAGTATCTCAGATACCACACACACCCTTTGTGATGAACAGTCCACTGGCCAGTCCAGTGGTACCTCAGACACAACAGACACCCTTTGTTAAGGGTAGTACACTGTCCAGCCCAGTGGTATCTCAGGCACTACACACACCCTTTGTGATGAACAGTCCACTGGCCAGCTCAATGGTACCTCAGACACAACAGACACTCTTTGTCATGGGTAGTACACTGTCCAGCCCAGTGGTATCTCAGATACCACACACACCCTTTGTGATGAACAGTCCACTGGCCAGCCCAGTGGTATCTCAGACGCAACAGACACCCTTTGTCATGGGTAGTACACTGTCCAGCCCAGTGGTATCTCAGGCACTACACACACCCTTTGTGATGAGCAGTCCACTGGCCAGACCAGTAGTACCTCAGATACAACAGACACCCTTTGTTATGGGTAATACGCTGGCCAGCCCAGTGGTATCTCAGATACAACAGAGTCCCCTGTCAATGCCACAGTATGAGGTATCATCAAGTTATACCCCACTAAGTGTTCCTTTCAGCCCAGAGCCAAGAACACATGTGACATTTCCTACAGACTATAATAATTTTACTCCAAGCAACAGAGGCATGTCTGCCAACCACGGTAATGTTCAACTGAAGAAGATTGCACTTCCTGTGTTTACGGGACACAGAAAGGACTGGCCTGAGTTTAAGGCTGTGTGGAAGCAACTAGCAGAAGGAGCTTATCAAAACAAGACAGCTCTGGCACATGAACTTAAGAGGTCAGTCAAAGGTGAAGCAGCACAGCGTATTAAATCAGTATACGTAACAAAGCCAGAGGCTTATGATATTATGTGGAGGAAACTTGAACCTCATTACGAGGATGCAAGTGCAAGTGTACAGGCCGCGCTTGAAGAACTACACAGATTGAAACCTGTCTCAGAGGAGGACTACAAAGGACTAGTGGAGTTCGTGGACGCAGTAGAGTCTTCGTACAGTCAGCTTGAGGAGTTAAATCAGTTGAACACTCTCACTATGAGGGACGTTGATTTTGTGAACGGACTTGTACCAGGACATTTGAAAGTCGAATGGATTCGAAAATACCATGATATGTCATCGGGCGAGAAAATCCAACCGTTTCGCCCATTCATGAAGTTCCTTGAAAGAGAGCGTGAAACAGTAGCTCGACTGGCGGAAAACCAAGTAAAACGGAAGAGGAATCTTGAAGTCTTTAAAGTCGTTGATCGTGGAAAAGGTCAAACACACCTTGGAACTGGGACAAGTCAGAACAAGAAGAAATATTATCAGTGCGCTCATCACCAGAAAGACTCCATTAAACACACAACAAGTGAATGTAAAGAATTCCAAAAACTCCCCACAAGTGGTACAGGGGGTAAATACGAACTCCTAAAACGGGTGAATGCATGTTTCATTTGTTTCGGAGACCACCCAAGAAAAAACTGCCCTAACAAACAACCATGTAAGTCATGTGGTGGCGAGGAACATCACCCGTTGTTGTGCAAGATCGAGAAACCCAAGGAAGATTCTAAAGCGTCTAATCATGTTCATGTTGAAGCATCTACGCATATAGCCACAAGGTGCTCATCTTTCATTGTATCCCATCCAACAAGCAAAAGTGTGTGAAAGTGGAAAGGATGTCACCGTGTTCTATGATGGCGGATCAAATACAAAATACGTAACTCACCAAGCAGCGGCCAGGGTCAAAGCAAAAAGACTGAACAGATTCACACTTGATGTTACAACTATGGGAGATGTAGAGAAAACGTATTACACTCAACAGTATCAGTTCACACTTGTAACTGACTCTGGAAAGAAGGTAGCCATCACTGCATTCGGCATGGACCGAATCACTGGTCCCATAAGCAAGTTAAACACTAACGTCTTGTCAAAGTTGTTTCCCAACTATGACCCAGATTCCCTACAAAGAAAGAAAACTTATGTTGATATTCTACTCGGTTGTGATCACTATGGCCTACATCCCAAGCAGGAAGTGGCAAAGTGCGGCGACAACCTGAGCATCATGAAAGGAGAACTTGGAGTTTGCCTTCAAGGCACTCATCCAGATCTGTCTGAAGATACCAAATATGACTCGAACCTTGTAAAAACGATTCATGATTCAAAGATCAAGCTTGAATCCTATTACGTCCGACTTGATTCACATCCAGAATTTCAACCAGGATCAGCGGTAAGCATCGAATTGCGAGATGATATTAGAGAAACAGCAAACTGCGGTCGACAAGTGAACACTGCTCATTCATTCAGCAGCAAGAGTACTGAAATTAAAGTTGATAATTTCATTCAAGGAGAATAACTTGCAACCGAGATCACTCCACGCTGCGGCGGTTGTCGTTGCAGTAAATGTCAAACTGTTGGACATACCTACTCGTTCAAAGAGCTTAATCAGGAATCAGACTGGTGGAATGGTCCTCCCATTAAGCGCGAACCAGTTGAAAGATGGGGGCTCAAATTTGGCCTACAGAAAGAAGAGCCACTCCCAGGTGAAAAGAAGATATGTACTTCAACTGCAACCACCACGAATTCTTCTCTCATTGGTTATGAGAGATTCAGTGACATTAACAGAGTTGTCTGGATCGTGGCAAGACTAAAGAACGTTGCTCAAATCAAGTCCTTCAATGGTGTAGAACCGAGATGATTTCTGCTCAGCAATTACAAGACGCAGAGGACTTTATTGTAAAAGACCAGAAGTCACTGCAAGCTGACCTTATGAGAACGGATCGCAAGAAAGGCAAAGGTGGTCGTTTTGACAATCTAAAACCTACTCAAGAAGAGAATGGACTGTGGGTCGTTGGCGAGAGATTGTCCAGATACAATGCCATGACGCCAGATTCGTCACTACAGAAGCTACTACCTGCATGTCATCGTGCCACGCGTCTTCTCATGGAACGTGCTCATCGAAATGGTCACAGAGGACGTGATGCAACTTTGGCTCTATTCAGAACGAAGTATTGGGTATCTCAGGGAAGCAAACTGGCGAGATCAGACAAGCGAAGTTGTCAGTTATGCAAGTTACGAGAAGCAACATTTCTAGAACAAGAAATGTCACCATTAACTGAAGCAAGATTGAAACCGTCACCCGCCTTCAACATGGTAATGCTCGATTTATTTGGCCCATATGCAGTGAGAGGAGAGGTGCAGAAACGAACAAGTGGTAAAGCATATGGAGTGATCTTCACCGATATGGTAATGCGAGCGGTACATATAGAAGCCGTATTCGCATTTGACACAGGCTCTTTCCTCTTAGCTCTAAGCAGGTTTGCTAGTGTTCGTGGGTGGCCAGAGAAGATATACAGTGACCCTGGTTCCCAGTTGATCGGTGCTGGAAGATAACTCGAGGGAGCCTGGAAGAACATGGACCGACAGTCTTTACAGAAGAGTGGCACCAAGAACGGTTCTACCTGGATACTTGGTCCCGCTGATAGCCCATGGTATCAAGGAGCAGTCGAGTCACTTGTCAAGTCTGCCAAGCGAGCCATCCATTTCGCAGTAAACAATCAGCCTCTTTCTGTACCCGAGTTCCTCACCTTATGCTATGAGGTATCCAACCTCATGAATGAAATACCCATTGGAGCACAACCAAGTATCGATTCTACACTTAACATCCTTACACCCAACAGTCTGCTACTTGGAAGAGCGAGAGCTATTAACCCATTGGGATGGCAACCACACAATTCTAACATCAGAACTCGCTATCATCTGGTACAAGCAGATACCGAAGACTTCTGGAAAAGATGGACGGAGCTGTACGCCCCTACATTAATAGTACGTCGCAAGTGGCACACGTCCACTCGTAATCTACGACCAGGAGATGTAGTCATTGTGGCCGATAAGAATGTCTTTCGGGGAGAATATCGATTGAGACTTGTCAAGGAAGTGATCCCAAGCGGAGAGTTGGAGAAGATGTTCGTGAGTATAGAGGGGCGAAAGATGTCACAGTCACTCGCGCGGTTCAACGCCTCGCCCTCTTGGTACCTGTAGACTATGACTACGTACAAGAAAACTGAACTATTCACGTAGAAAGACTGTACATTCGTTTAAAATTGCGATCGCAGCGACCCCCATCCTCCCGGTGTATCGGGAACACAGTGATAAACACAGTTGTAATCGCGCGATCGGGTACCCTGTGGTACGTATACAATGACCGAGAGTCTTTGCGAGGAAGAAGAAGATGGCGGCGTCGCGACGAACGTTTATATACGTAATCTGTTCGATTTAAGTCAAAGACTAAGTGACTATGATGTAGGTATACAACACTTTATCTAACGAAATGTACAAAATTAGTAATTGTCAGTCATTGTTATAGGTTTTACCGTTATTATCGTCATTATCATCGTCGTTCGAACCGTAGTGTCCACGAATAAACCGGTAGTATCGTCGTGCGTGTACGGGTTAACCAACTACGTCATTTTCGTAGGACGGTCGGGCTGTCTCCGTACTATTAAACATATAGTCAACGTTACTCTCATTTGAAAAGTGACTTTCGAGGCTATTGAAAAGTGACTTTCGAGGCTATTGAAAAGTGACTTTCGAGTTGAAGCGAACTATAGATCGTTGTAGCTCCTTTTTCTCAAAATCCCTGTGACACTGTGACACTAGCGGAAGTGAAACGAACTATCCATTGAACCTACTCTTTCTCAAAATCCCTGTGACACTAGCGGAAGTGAAACGAACTATCCATTGAACCTACTCTTTCTCAAAATCCCTGACACTGTGACACTAGCGGAAGTGAAACGAACTATTCGTTGAACCTTCTCTTTCTCAAAATCCCTGTGACACTGTGACACTAGCGGAAGTGAAACGAACTATCCATTGAACCTACTCTTTCTCAAAATCCCTGTGACACTGTGACACTAGCGGAAGTGAAACGAACTATCCATTGAACCTACTCTTTCTCAAAATCCCTGTGACACTAGCGGAAGTGAAACGAACTATCCATTGAACCTACTCTTTCTCAAAATCCCTGTGACACTGTGACACTAGCGGAAGTGAAACGAACTATCCATTGAACCTACTCTTTCTCAAAATCCCTGTGACACTGTGACACTAGCGGAAGTGAAACGAACTAACCATTGAACCTATGCACCTATCAATGTTAAGCCGGCGGGGGGGGGGGGGGGGGGGGGGGGGGAGGCCGGGCCTATGGCGGGGATTTGACTTGATGTGGGATTTTGATTAAACACTTGCCCGGGATATGGGAAATTTGAAAAGTAAAATTACAAGTAAAATTGAAATTTCCGCGGCGAAACAACTGCCGGATCGAAGCATGCTTTCAACACGTATGTGATCAGACTCACGTGATCACGTTTACAACACAAGAAGAATGGTATTATTAATTGAGTATCGTAGGTGAGTAAAAATACTCAAATGTTATTTCAGTCAAATGTTCGTACTTTACTCTTACATTAAAGACAAACAAGTTTCATAAGTAACTTACCTATTGATTTGTTTGGAATGACGATAATTTGTGACAATCTATCTGTTTATTAAAACAGTACAAGGATATTCCTTCAGGGTAGCAATGGGGTTACGCGTGACTTGACCAAAAAACGGAGCGTAAATCGTGAAATTCATTAAAATTCGAGCGTGATGCGTGAATTTATGTTTCAACGTGATCGTCCCTTTTGACCGACTGCGATTCGTGATTTACCGCTGTTATGCTCTGTGAAACGTGAACGTTTGAGATCTAAACATTTTCAAACGTGAAATTCCAAAACTTTGGCTAGCGCTCGTGATTCGTGAATTTCGGACATTTTGGTCCTTGGTCCGTGAAGCATGAATTTACAACAAAATCGCCCTTGCAGCGTGATCATGCCCCCCCCCCCCCCCCCCCCCCCCCCCCCCCCTTTGCTACCCTGTTCCTTCCGATGAAATTATTGATGAAGTATCAAGAATGGTACTTTTGACAAGAGAAGAAGTGAAACTGATGTGGCTTGAACATCTCAATCTGGTCCAAATGTGGACCTGAATAACTGAAGTTTGGGTTTTGATGATCTTTTTTTGTTGTATTTTTCAAAACTAACAAATGGGTTTATATAAACTATATATCTCGCAAAATGAGGAACATTTTGCTCTGGGTATGCAATTTTTACCACATTTGACCTTTCCTGATTTTGAGAAAGAGAAGGTTCAACGAATAGTTCGTTTCACTTCCGCTAGTGTCACAGTGTCACAGGGATTTTGAGAAAGAGTAGGTTCAATGAATAGTTCGTTTCACTTCCGCTAGTGTCACAGTGTCACAGGGATTTTGAGAAAAAGGAGCTACTACAACGATCTATAGTTCGCTTCAACTCGAAAGTCACTTTTCAATAGCCTCGAAAGTCACTTTTCAATAGCCTCGAAAGTCACTTTTCAATAGCCTCGAAAGTCACTTTTCAATAGCCTCGATAGTCACTTTTCAAATGAGAGTAACGTTGACTATATGTTTAATAGTACGGAGACAGCCCGACCGTCCTACGAAAATGACGTAGTTGGTTAACCCGTACACGACGATACTACCAATAAACCTGACGAGTTGAAACACGTAGTCCATTAATACTCATCGTTCGAGTACAAACACTATACACCAACACTATACACCAATACTATACACCAACACTATACGCCGACACCAACACTATGCACCAACATTATACACCAACACTATACACCAATACTAAACACCAATACTATACTCCAACACTATACACCAATACTATACACCAATACTATACACCAACACTATACACCGACACTATACACCGACACTTAATACACTGATACTATACACTGACACGATACACCAACACTATACACCAATACTATACACCAACACTATACACCAATGCTATACACGAACATTATACACGTCCAACACTATACACCAACACTATACATCAACAGTATACATCAACACTAATATACCAACACTATACATCAACATTATACACCAACACTATACACCAACACTATACACCAATACTATACACCAACACTATACACCAACACTATACACCAACACTATACACCAATACTATACACCAACACTATACACTGGCAAACTACGAAGTACATATTTTCTACTACCGATAAACTACCGACTTGTCACTGAGCTGAATGTCAGTTGACAATGGACTCTAGTATGTATAATAATCTTTAGTGTTACTAATAATGAAATCAGTGAAGCTAATTCAGACATACTGCTCCAATCCAAGAATGATAAAACCTATCCGTCAATTCAAGTACATGCTGCTGTAACATGGTTGAGTTGTCACTGTTATCACCAAGGAATGTTCCAACCTGAAAACATGAATTATTTAGTTTGAATGAATGCAATGAGTTTAGAACATGTAATCAGGGATGCAATAAATTTATAATGCAATAGAGGTGACTTACTTTAGCTGCTAACCATTTTCTCCCATACATATAGGCCCTTTCTACTGCGGAGTCTAATGTTTTCTTGAACTCAGCATTTTCTGATATCCATCTGGACATAAAATTAAAACGATTATTATAGTACTAGTGCTGTTTATAATGATAATAGGACTGAGTGGAGTCCAATTCGGTCTGTAATCATATGAGGGATAAACAAAATTGGACAATATCGTGTAGCGGGAAAAGACTTACTTCAACAATTGAGGATTTTTTGCAACAACATCATTAACAAGGTTTCCTGTAACTGTGACCAAATGAACACTCTCATGGTGAACCTGTGAACACAGAAACACAAACTGTGATATCAATACACCATGTCACTTTACTAGTGTTACTGGTCTTACCTGTACAGCTAATAGAACTGTTACAATAATACTGACTGTAATAAGCCCAATCACCATAAACACACTGATAAGATTATCCATAGATCTCTCCATCAAAGAATTCACCTGCAGGTCATACAATGAATATGTGATACAATGTAGCAGTGGTGATTCAGATATGCACATTTAGTATTTAAAATAAATTATTACACACAAGGAAGGTGAATATACACATGTAGATGTATGCATTCTGATTGGTCTAGAAATAGGTCATATCTTGCAATAGTCACTGCGAGTGAATATAAAAGAAAAGTGATCTACAGTATGAAAATGGTCTTGTGTCACTTTATCAATGTTTCGCACAATAACATGCACCTACATGTAACCCCTGTGAGTTTGTTTAAAAAATATATTCAATATAAATTAGCTGAATGGATGGAGGGTTCTAATCAGTATTTTGTGATTTGAACCTTGCATTTATGAGTTCGAGCTTTGAAATCTCAATATGCAATTTTGATGACGTCTACCTAGTAGGCTTTTAGACTTTTTCAAGAATTTTTTTTTGAAATCATTCATAAAGACTGAAAATATTCTGTAAGTTTTCAAATTTCAATAATCAGCACAAGGGCGTTTTTGTATAATAAATGAAGCCTGGGTAGCGTCATCAAATTTGCATATTGAGATTCCAATCCTCTATAACTCATAAACGCAAGGTTCAAATCACAAATTAGTGAACCCTCCCTCTACTCGGTTTATATCATTTCAATAGATTTTTTTAACAAACTCACAGGGTTAGGTGCACTTTAAAATGGCAGTGGAATATAAACTATTATTTGTTTAGAATTATGTTGTTACTTTTACATATTAAAATCTCTCACGTAATTCACCTGACTGTGTAATTTACTAACTACAAATTTATTATGTGAAGTGAATATTGTTATACAGTGGAACCTCCAATAGTGGATACTCTTGGTGCCAAGAATGCGTAGTCTGTGCTTATGGGAGGTTATATTATAAAAGCAATGCTTCTTGTGTGAACAAATAACTTTGGGAAGTGTCCACAGGAGGTGCATGCTTACAAGAAGTGTCCATTATTGGAGGTTCATCTGTATAAAGGTTGTCACACACAAATGAAATGCAACTTAGAATGAACATAACTATTAGTAAATTAGTTTTATAAAGTATCAATTCTATAGATCCACCTGTTTTAAGAAACGTTGTTCTTTTACAAAATACAAAAAAAGGAATTAATAATTTATTTAGAGAAACAAAAGAAATGCATTCAAGCTGAACTCAGGCTCATTGTTTCTCTAATCAATTCCTTTTTACTATAATTTTGTAGTTTGTAAAACGACGTTTCTGAAAACAGGTGTCAGGCGCGGATCCAGACCCGTTTTTAGTCACCAGTTTATGGAAACCGGTCAGATTTTCAGATTTTACAGATCAATGATCTATAATACTCGACTCATTGCAAGCTTTCTTTGGTGTCACCTTCTCATATTGTGTTCAGAAACTGGTCAACTTTTTTTCTGGATCCGTGCCTGGGTGTATATAATAAAAATAAACCGTAATTTATAGTCTCCAAATCAAAGATTAAAAAGATTTCTTAAAAAAGCAAGTCTTCAAATGTTGTTTAATATGTCTCTCAAACAAATTATTCCATGTCTACATGTACATGTAATAGCTAACTCCCGACCTGTTGTGGGGAGAGAATGTTATATATATATTCACCCTACAAACTGTCTCCAGCTGTTAGTTAGAACTTCTAGCAAGGAAGAATGACATAAACTTTATCTTATAAATTTAATAATAATAATAATAATTGTTTATGTAAATACATTTGGGTTGCCTGTGGTTTTGAGCCCACGCTCCAATTGGTCAGTGTATATATGTTAGGCTCGTTTTGGAAGTCTTGACCGAGAATAATGTCACTACAAAGATCTTTGAGTACACCCAGACGAATAGATGAGTAGAAGTGTTGATCAAGGTTGATGTCCGCAAAACAGTGACCAATGACATGCGTCTTGAGGGAGGTGAGGGCCATGGATATATTTTGTGTCGACGGATGGATTTTGAGATGCAGTTGTTTGGCCACGCTTTCACTTATGAAGCTGTCAGAACTTCCAGAATCGAGGAGCTTGCAGTCAAGACATTCCCGCACACTGAGACCTTAACAGAGGCTTGCATCAGACTCTCTGGACACACAGCAGCGATCAGTGAACAAAGTGTAGGTGAAAATATTGAAGCAGTAGTGTTTGCACGGTTGGTGCTTGTAGTACTTGTAGACTTACACACCTTAGCATAATGTCCCTTTTTGCCACAGTTGTTTTACATAAAGAGTTCCATGCTGGACAATTTCTGCTACTGTGAATGGAATCGCCACAGAAATAGCACTTCTTCGGTGTAAATGTTGCAGCAAGGGGATAGTCATTGGATACAGGAATTTCGGCAGTCTGTTCTGCCGAGGGAATGGCCACTGCTGCGGGGACACTAGCCGGCGTGTTAAGGATGGATAAGGAGGGTTAAGGATTGCTAAGGAGGGCTAAGGATGGTTAAGGAGGGCTAATAAAGGATAACATGGGATGGATAAGGAGGGCTAAGGATGAAAGAGGAGTGTTAACTTAGGACAATAGTTTATAACAGTGAATACATAGATACAAGTTAGCGCTAATCGGCCTTTCAGGAACAGTAACTAATCTCAGGTTAAATTTAACCCTAGCTTTAATCCTGGATTAGCGCTAATCGGGCTTTCAGGAACCGGGGCCCTGGAGATTACGTATGTCAGAACATTTGGTGCAGCTACATGAAGACCCTTCCGAAGAATGGTGAAAGGGCTCCTAATAAATACTCTTGTCAACTATGTATCACACAATGTTTATGATTATATTGACGACTGTACCAACTATGATTCAGCACTGGATTGATTAAATCAACTGTTTTGAACATCAAAATGCCAAATTAAATATTTGCTTGACACTTGCCACAAGATAACAGAAATCTGGTGATACTCTCACAGAGTTTCTTCAAGAGCTTCGAAAACTCAGTAAGGATTGTAATCTTAAGAATGTTACTGCTGAGCAACATCGTGAGGAATTGGTTTGTGATTCCTTTATTAATGGCCTACTATCCCCATTAATCCACCAACGACTTCTAGAGAACAGTCAACTAGATCTGAAAACCGACTTTGATCATTATCCACCCGTAACCATCCTTATCCATCCTTATAAAATGCTCCTTTTCCATCCTTAACCCTCCTTAGCCCTCATTATCCATCTTTAGCCCTCCTTATCCCTCCTTAGCCCTCAAGTCGAGCTGGTTTGAGTATTGTATCCATATTTAAGTTTTAAGTTGAATAATGGCTTTATTCAACTTAAAACGCGACAAGACAAAATGGCGGTCACAAAACGAGCCTAACATATATATGACGTGGGCTCAAAACCATAGGCAACCCAAATGTATTTACATAATCAATTTATAAGATAAAGTTTATGTCAACAGACATGTTTCTCAGTACATATAGTACATATATTTAGGGTTCTGCTAAAAGATAATTATAAGAAATAAAATGAAACTGAATAAATAAAGGTAAACTTCCATGTCTCTCATCCAACTCATATTTACATGTAGGGTTCTTATTCAAATCTTATTTATTACACTCGATTGCAGAAAGGTTACAAGTAGTATACATTTATATGTAGATATCTAATGAGATACAATATATCTAATGAGATGCAAAGTGTGAAAACACTAATTTGCTTCTAATATATCAAGAACATTAATTGTAGATTAGTGTCGCTTCAAGCTAGGTTAAAACATATTTTCCAGTGATATTTCGTGGTTAAACTATAGTAATTTAGTATGTTTTACATTTTGCATCTCATTAGATATTTGTATAAAATTAATGTATACTACAACCTTAATTCTGCAATCGAGTGTATATATAATATATAATGTAGCTTTCATAGATAGTTTAGATATCATTTAAACAGGGAAGAGCTATTTTTCCACATGGATCTGTTTAATAAATCGTTATTATTGTTAATATTATTATTGAATTGAATGTATTTAACTTCGTTAGGCAAAGGAAATAGACGACAAACGCGTATTCAGACGTTTCGCCGGTGAAGGCTTCATCAGTGGTATATTTAAACTGAAAATCACTATCTTAACCCATTGACTCCTACACCGGCCGAAACCGGCCGTAAACATCGATACTGCTTTGAAAAATTCTAACTTTCTGAATTTTCGTAACATCGATCTCATGGCCAGTTATTAGTGACAACAAGACGCTCAATGAGCGTACACTCGGGCATTATGACAATTTGCGTGACAAAGGAGATTGGAACGATGAGTTAGCACTTCTATTAACATAACGATGACCCATCACTTCTAGTTTTCGAACCTAGAGCGAACAATAGTTTGATATTCACTCGGAAACTATTTGACCCGTTTGAGCGAATCATACTTTCGGAATTACTTCATTAGGCGTTCGAATATCATCGCCCCCGTCTTCAGCCAACCGAAACCCCTGCTTTTGATGAGTTCGTGTACCAGCCCTTTCGAAAACGCTCAACAAATAATTTTTACCGGCCCCCCAAATTTTAAATACCCTAGTAGCATCGCCTAAATGGGTACAGCAATCAGTAATTCAGTGAATCGTCTGATCAAGAAAGCATATTTAAAATACTCTTTCATAGTTACATGAGCTCTCTGCATGATCTGTTTAATATAATTAAGCTTTAGTGCGCAATTCTAAATTTAAATAAATGAATGAACGAAATGAATATAAACTAGACGCTCCGTCTAGCGTGAAGTCGGGCTTCTAACTGAAATGTAGCCTATTTGAACTAAATATAGATATCTTAGTGCGATCGTTGCGTGACTCGGTAGAAGATCCTTTCCTTGCAATTTCAGTACTGAATTCGCAAACTCAGCGAATCATGAATGACAATGACATAGTTTATTTGGTACCATAAATATATCCATACAAATACAAATAGCGTATACATAAACTAGACATCGCAGAGTGATTAAACAGTGTTTGGATGAAGTGTAAATATGGGTTTAGGTACCTCGGCTCGGTGTCCGGTGAAAACCTCACAACTGTTCTCTTCACTGCATGCGTGTATCATCAACTCACTTCGATTCGTTCTAAGTTCTGAAGATCTCTAAACCCTTTGCAGTACTAGTAATGGATTGATAAATCCATATCTCTATGAATTATTGTGGTTATTTTGAAAACATACGACATACCAGCTGTAACCTTCCTCCCGAACTGCTAACTCGGTAGAACATGCTTTCTTTGTAAAATCGATTTCACAAACTCAGCGAATCATAGAAATGACAATGACAATATTTTATTTGGTGCCATAAATATATCTATACCAAATACAAATATAAGCTTAAATAAACTAGACATCGCAGCGTGACTCGGCGAACAATCATGCACAATATTTCCTGCCGATTCTGGGCATTCAAATCAGTGATTTACTTATACAATAATTTCAAAATTCAACAAAATAAAGATATATCAGTGTTATAAGCTTATCACAACACACAATTACAGCGGTACAAAGTATAGAAGACATTTGACTTCGTTTAGATGCGTGACGACAGTCAGGCAGCAAGCAAAGCGAGATTAGCTATCAAAACAAAATCTACTGGAAAATCAAACCCTCGCTCTCTAGCTTCAGATACATAATAATATAACATCCAGACGATTCAGACTATGATCTGGCGAAGCCGGCTCGCATGGCAAAACTCGAGAAGGTCACATACTTCACATTGTGTGTACCGATATGATCAAATACTTCGCATTCAGTGGCCTAACAAAAAAATAATAATAATAAAAAGAAAGCCCATTTTATAACTCGGGCTTCCTTCGGAAGGGCCCGAGTAACTAGATAACTCTTCAAATTTTAAACTCAAGTAAACTGACTTACAGGTCCGATTTCTGGGCATTAGTTCAATTTGTTTTTCATAGAAATCAAAAATGCGTGTTTTTGACGCAATTTCACACCTCGAAAATGAACGACATTTGACTTGGATTTTCTTCTAAAATACTTCATTGCGAAACAAAACGCCACTTTCTCAGCAAACTTCCATCTCTCTTCTTGATATATTCGTGAATTTTTCCCTCTCTCTTAGACTTTTTTAGAGTGTCGAGCCACTCGGTCCTACAGGCAAAATATTGCACCGGTTGCATTCTTTACACGTCCAAAGTCGCCAAAAATGCCTTTGTAGGTCCTGGAATCCACCACAGATCAACCAGAGAGACCATTTCACAGTTGAGTCCACCATTTTGAATTCCTGAACGGCACTGCCGAGATGTCTTCGTGAAAATCGCTTCTCGCTGCTGGGTTCTTTCAGCAATACGGTCTCTACCACACCAGTCAAGCTTAATGATGCTGTTCTGGGGGCCTCTTGTGGTGAATAATGGCTATAAAACACTCTAAAATGCAAAATTGGCCTCTTCAAGCAGCTAAAACCACTGGCCCCGAAGAGATCCCAAGAAGAAAGGCAAACCATGTGAGAACTCGAGCCCACGGGCATTCAGAACTGTCAAGATTTCCATGGAAACCCCTTATATGGAATCAAAATTTCCTATGGCGTGATTAGGTCCAGAAAATCGCTAAAAAACTCAAAATAGCTCAGGAGTGAATGGGTTAAATAACTTACAATTGAATTCTGAAATACCCAATGGTATTAGGTTGATCAAACAATGCTTTATAATTACAATACTGTAAATAGATGTGGTGTCCTGGGAATAGTAATAACAATGAACGTAAAGTAATCGAAGCACTTGAAATAAGAAAACATTCAACTAACATTATGAATGGCTGTGTAGGCAAGTTTCTCTGCATATAACAACATTGTTATTACTATTCCCAGGACACCACATCTATTTACAGTATTGTAATTATAAAGCATTGTTTGATCAACCTAATACCATTGGGTATTTCAGAATTCAATTGTAAGTTATTTAAGATAGTGATTTTCAGTTTAAATATACCACTGATGAAGCCTTCGCCGGCGAAACGTCTGAATACGCGTTTGTCGTCTATTTCCTTTGCCTGACGAAGTTAAATACCTTCAATTCATATATTACCAGGCATGGCATCTAATAACTGTTCTTAATATTATTATTATTATTATAATTGTAAACACCTGACCCAAAACTTTGAACAGGTGACATTTTTGTAGAACTTGACACACATTATTATAGCCACGACAGGTGGCTACTTATATTGATAAAGTTAAAGGTACCTTTTGATCACCTCTGATGACTAATTTTGCCATGCCTCTTATAGGTGCTGGGACTAAAACATCTTGCCGTTCATTTGACCACTGCTTTAGCCTGTCATACCATCTGTGCAATACTTCCTGACCATAAGCCCAAGCACCCGACCAAACAACAATAAGCTTGATAAGGTAGATGGCAAAAGGAATTGGCAAAAGTTGTAGAACCCATAAATGCATCCAGACTCTAGTCAATACAATTCCCCATAAAAGAGCTATAAAATATGGATGGCTTGCACTCTTTGGCTTGGGGTTCCTCTTGATTTTCAGTCTAGTTGGTTTGTTGTGTTTTCTCATCTTCTGTAGTCTGGAGAGTTCCTGTGTTGCATCAGTTATATTACCAGTGGCTGCTTTTGTTTGATGGGTTTCAACAATGCCTGATGTAACTGGGAAAGATTTGGGGATTTCTTCAACGGTGGATTCATCAGAATCATAAGTTGTTAGAGGTGATGTTAAAACAGATGCTGCTACTGTCAGGCCTTCAATGATACTACGGCGTTTATTGGATTGATCTTTATGATTTCCATCAACTGTAGTTAATTTAAAAATACAGGTTACTTAGTGTTATTGTATTATGTCCGGATCCATAATAATAATAACTTTATTTAAGTGTCGAAATATTTAGCATTTCTACTACAATGTAATTGTGGACAATAATTAAATTAAAACAAAATTGAATCACAATACAGCGATTTCAAAAAAAACTCTGTAAAAAATACATATTGTAAAGCATTATTGGACTATTAGAAAATATATAATATATACGCTATAGATATAAAGTATCATTATTATTATTACTATTATTATATCAATATATCAGGTGCATTGTGGGTAATTTTCATCATAAAATGGCGCTGAATAAGCCCTCTAAAGTTCAATTTTTTCAAAACATTTCCACATACATACTACAAAGGATAATTTTATTGCAGGGTTTAGATCCAGGCTTAATAATAGCTAAAATCAAAGAATTAATTAGGAATATACAAATTACTATATATTGATATGTTGATATATTGGGATTTTACATAATGTTTTGTATATAAATAAATATAAACTCTAATAAATATGAACTCTAATAAATATAAACTCTAACCCAATTGACTTAGGCTGACAGCAAAAAAAAAAACAACACAGAGAATGTTGACCCCATGTAGATTTTAATTCACATGAACCTGAATAAATCATGTGTTGGGGACCGAAACTTCTAGAAGTACGGTTATGACAACACCATTTGCATTAACAACTGTCTGTAACCTTATATACTACTAAACTGTGTGGGGACTGTCAGAAACTGTGTTTAGAACTCCTGTGACAGGAGTTCTAAACACAGTTTCTGACAGTCCCCACACAGTTTAGTAGTATATAGGTGACAGACAGTTGTTAATACAAGTGGTGTTGTCATAGCCTACTTCTAGCAGTTTCACACAGTCCCCACACAGTGTAGACTGCAGTTGTACATACATGTACAGTAGGTGACAGACAGTTGTTAATACAAGTGGTGTTGTCATAGCCTACTTCTAGCAGTTTCACACAGTCCCCACACAGTGTAGACTGCAGTTGTACATACATGTACAGTAGGTGACAGACAGTTGTTAATACAAGTGGTGTTGTCATAGCCTACTTCTAGCAGTTTCACACAGTCCCCACACAGTGTAGACTACAGTTGTACATACATGTACAGTACTGGGTGACAGACAGTTGTTAATACAAGTGGTGTTGTCATAGCCTACTTCTAGCAGTTTCACACAGTCTCCACACAGTGTAGACTACAGTTGTATATACATGTACAGTAGGTGACAGACAGTTGTTAATGCAAGTGGTGTTGTCATAGCCTACTTCTAGCAGTTTCACACAGTCCCCACACAGTGTAGACTACAGTTGTACATACATGTACAGTACTGGGTGACGGACAGTTGTTAATACAAGTGGTGTTGTCATAGCCGTACTTCTAGCAGTTTCACACAGTCCCCACACAGTGTAGACTACAGTTGTACATACAGCTAATTCAGAAAACGTTGTCGGCGATCGACTTCAAGCCTACGCGACTAGACCGAAAAGGACTATGGGTAGATATGATAATCGGCTTGCATGCTTTTCGTATTTGGTGACAATGGCAGCTGAATCTGTAAATGTATGCCTACGCGTTTTAAAACAAGGAAACAGAAGCAGATGGTGAACAAAATGGCAAGAAAGTTAAGGATGTTTTTGAATACAATTTTAGTTGAAGTTCGCGCGCTGCACGCTGGAATGTCATTATCTAATTAACATAAACTCATGTTGAATATTAATTAACTCGAACGTTTACAATAACTTCAGAATATTGGTCAGTTTTCCAGTGAAATACTCCATTATTTTCGACTTTTTATAATATAAAATAAATAGAAGATGGCTTTCTATGTATGTACTTCTGAGCTCTTGAATGCAGCTGACTGAATGCACTCGCTATCGCTCGTGCATCCACTTGCTAGCATTTCAAGAGCTCAGGCGTGCATCATTTTTGTATAGAACATAGAAAGCCATCTTCTATTTGTGAAATGATTTATATTCCGCGAGAGACGTTCCTTTTTGATAGTGTATTTATAGAAGCATTGATATCTACCCATACTCCTTTGTACATGTACAGTAGGTGACAGACAGTTGTTAATGCAAGTGGTGTTGTCATAGCCGTACTTCTAGAAAGTTTCACAGTCCCCACACAGTGTAGTACATAGGTAACAGACAGGTTGAGCAGCAGGTGATAATAACTTTTTAACACAACTAGTAAATTTCTCGCTCTTTGATTGGTCGATCAACCATGGTCTATCAGAGTACATACCACAGTTCTCATCGTCTATAATTTTGTCAAACGAAAAACATATTTTACAGTGACTAAGAGTACATACCAAGCTGACTATCATAAATCACAACCACAGTTCATAGCAAGCCAAATATTTCATCAGTTGCAGCCATAGTCTCCACAGTTTGTTCTTTCATTCAAGTAAAAACTAGATCTATAGCTTAGATTCACGGCAAAAATAGTTCATTTGTTGACTTTTGGACCCTCTGATGGTAAATCCATGACTTGAGAAAATCCACAGACCATGAATACTCCGCTGAAATGCTGTTCTCTAACGTTATTTCATATATTTCAAGCGACCTCGTGCTTTTCTCCATTGACTACGTTTTCCAGATTTTAGAGTATTTTTCAGCTTTGTTGACTGTCAAAAAGGCATCTTTCAGATTTCACACAATGACCAGGCACAAGGTGAAGCTTTCCCCACTGATAAATAATTCTCCGAGAGTTTCTTTCAGATTTTAAAACTTTGATTTTGGACTGATTTTGGCTGGTGATCCCCAAATTTGAAAACTGATTTGATAAGCTTGCAAGTAGCATTGAAATGGTTGCTTGTCAAAATCCAACCAATCAGGACGGCAAGATGTTTGTTTACAAATTCCACCAACCAAGTGAAAAAGCGAGAAAATTATATACCATGATTGCGCGATCTGCAATGTTTTTGAGCAAAAGTTCGTAGGTATATTAACTTGCGCGATTTATTTTGTTTTTGTGGTAAAAAAAACAAATAACCAACATTTTTCCGTGGTATGTCCTCTTATCTCATGATCAAAATATGTTGTGGACTCGGCAATAGTGATTTATAAATATAAATTATAAATTTATAAAAATAAAATCTAGTTCACATGTTATATTCCCACCTTCACAATACAATTAAAAGCAAAATGCAAGTAAAGCAAATACAATTTTTTTTTAATGTGTCTTGGTTCAATGTGTTAACCAGTTCAATTTGTCAGTGTGAAAGTACTTTAGTTTTGGGGACTCATTAATAATAATGGAAACTTTATTTCATGTATTTTTACACAAACAATTGCAAATTGTTAATAATAATAATAATAATAATAATAATAATAATAATAATAATAATAATAATAATAATAATAATAATAATAATAATAATAATAATAATAATAATAATAATAATAATAATAATAATAATAATAATAATAATAATTCGAATTAAAGACCTTTTTGATAGACATTTAATAATAAAGACTAGCGATAGGAAAGAACGACGTTTCGATGTCAACATGACATCATTTTCAAGTTCAAATGGACGTATGTAAATGTAGACTTATAAGTAGTAGACTGAATACAATGGTTATAGACTTATACAATGGTTGTAGACATCTACATTTACATACGTCCATTTGAACTTGAAAATAATAATAATAATAATATAATAATAATAATAATAATAATAATAATAACAAAATCTAATACAGCAAGACTAGAAGAAAAGCAAAAAAGATAAATTCACATATAATACATTATATTAATATATATATATTAATACAGCCTTTTGCAAAAATTCTGTCGCGACCAAGTATATCAGTTTATCAATATATCAAGTGCATTATGGGTAATTAAATAATCAACAATTCCTCTTAAAGTGGTTTGACACTAGCAAAGTTGGTGGTTATATTTAGCATAATGTTCGTTTTAGTCTTAAGAGTGAATGCCTGAGAGAACCGAGAATCGCCGGTCAGCGACCCCTTGGACAAATGTCTCAAATTTTGCCAGATGATACCTTTGGGTAACCTACTTTCGAAAAGCATATTAAAAAGTTCCAGCGCCTTTTCTTTTTTTTTTTAATTGAGAAAGTTCAAATATTTAACAGAGGCATACAATCGAATACTTTCCAGAAAGTATATCATCTAACATCAATAATGTTCCATGAATGAACAAGCTGACAGTTTGACCTAACAATGCTACTCAATAATTATGATATATCATGATGCTATAATAAATTTATTAAATAAATGCACTTCTCGTCGTCACTAGACACCAGCACCTTCTCAACCAAACTTAAAAGTTTGTTGTTTGTAAGTATCTGATGCATATTTTGTAGGAAAACTCTAAAATAGCATTACCCATAATGCACCCGATATATTGATATATTGATATACTTGAGTGCCAGAATATTTGCAAAGGGCTGTAAATAAATATATTTATCTATTTATTTATATTATTATATAATATTATTATTATATAATAATATAAATAAATAGATAAATATATATATACACAATTAATTAAAACAGGGGTTTGGATTATTAGAGGGTTCACAAAAGAATGGATAATTTTTCCGTAAGCTCCTCTCCCTTCCATCCTATTGGTTGAGAAGGTGCTGGTGTCTAGTGACGACGAGAAGTGCATTTATTTAATAAATTTATTATAGCATCATGATATATCATAATTATTGAGTAGCATTGTTAGGTCAAACTGTCAGCTTGTTCATTCATGGAACATTATTGATAAGTTAGATGATATACTTTCTGGAAAGTATTCGATTGTATGCCTCTGTTAAATATACCACGGACAAAAAGTGGCAATTGTCGAACCTATGGTTTAATAAGTTATGATAAGGTTGTTCATCTTTCGCCAACAAGGTATACAATCTGTGTTGGACTCCCATGTGAAAGGGGAATGTCAGAAAATTTGAATTAAACCCCTAAAAGAGACAAATCCGGACGTCAAGTTCAAGCTTTATTTGACCCCTAAATATTTCTTGCCTGATTGTTCTAGACCACCAACATAATATGAAGTTGTTTTATATTTCTTCACAAGCAACCCTAAAAGATACCTTGATGGCCAAAAACATTGAACACCTTACACATGTAAGTGATACCAAAAACCGTAATTTACACCCCTAAAAGAGACAACGATCATCCCCACCCCTTTCATAAATAAAGTATTTGATTACCTACTAAGTCTACACAAATCCTACAACTACCAGCTAACCTCTAGGTATTTGATTACTACAAAGTCTACCAGCTTGTATCGTTGTTGTGTTAAAACATCAAAAGTTGAATGGGTCAGCAAGTCTGGTTTGAACGGTTTTAATCGAGGAAACATGAAGCTACATGATTACTACAAAGTCTACCCCAATCCTAACCCTACCAGCTAACTCCAAGGTACTTCATTACTACAAAGTCTACCCCAATCCTAACCCTACCAGCTAACCTCTAAATCTAGGTACATGTACTTGATTACTACAAAATCTACCACAATCCTAACCCTGCCACCTAACTCCAAGGTACTTCATTACTACAAAGTCTACCACAATCCTAACCCTACCAGTTAACTCAAAGCTCCTTGATTACTACAAAGTCTACCCCAATCCTAACCCTACCAGCTAACCTCTAAATCTAGGTACTGTACTTGATTACGACAAATTCTACCACAATCCTAACCCTACCAGTTAACCCCAAGGTACTTGAATACTAAAAAAAGTCTACCACAATCTTAACCCTACATGTACCAGCTAACTCCACGGTACAGGATTACGACAAAGTCTACCTCAATCCCAACCCTACCAGCTACATTGTAACTCGAAGATACCTGATTGAACCACAAAGTCTACCGCAATCCTAATCCTACCACAATCCTAACCCTACCACCTAACTCGACTTGATTACTACAAAGTATTCCACAATCCTAGCACTACGAGCTAACCTCTAGGTACAAGGTACTTGATTACTGCGAAGTCTGCCACAATCCTAACCCTACCAGCTAACTCCAAGGTACTTGATTACTACAAAGTCTAACACAATCCTAACCCTGCCACCTAACTCCAAGGTACTTCATTACTACAAAGTCTACCACAATCCTAACCCTACCAGCTAACTCAAAGCTCCTTGATTACTACAAAGTCTACCCCAATCCTAACCCTACCAGCTAACCTCTAAATCTAGGTACTGTACTTGATTACGATAAATTCTACCACAATCCTAACCCTACCAGTTCACCCCAAGGTACTTGATTACTAAAAAAAGTCTACCACAATCTTAACCCTACATGTACCAGCTAACTCCACGGTACAGGATTACGACAAAGTCTACCTCAATCCAACCCTACCAGCTACATTGTAACTCGAAGATACCTGATTGAACCACAAAGTCTACCGCAATCCTAATCCTACCACAATCCTAACCCTACCACTAACTCCAAGGTACTTGATTACTACAAAGTCTTCCACAATCCTAGCCCTACGAGCTAACCTCTAGGTACAATGTACTTGATTACGACAAAGTCTACTACAATCCTAACCCTACGAGCTACTGTAACCTCGAGGTACTTGATTACGACAAAGTCTACTACAATCTTAACCCTGGCAGCTAACTGCAAGGTACTTGATTACTGCGAAGTCTAAGGCACAATCCTAACCCTACCAGCTAACCTCTAGGTACTTGATTACTACAAAGTCTACCCCAATCCTAAACTCTACATCCCCCGGCGAAATTTTCATGAATTATTCATGAATAGTTCATGAATAATGGTTCATGAACATCCATGAAATGATCATGAATAGTTCATGAACTACTCATGAACATTAAATTGCCCATGTTCATCAAAATGATGTTCATGAACATTTGGTGAACTTCCTATTCATGAACAATTCATGAATTCTAACTTGATGAATAATTCATGAACTTCATTATTTAATTCCGACCATAGTTTCTAAATCCGGCTTTTACGTTTTTGGTCCTAACGGTTAGGGATACTCAGTAGAATGCCCTAACCACTAGGGATTACCCTTTACATGCCCTAATGATTAGGTACTTTGAGAGCTCATTCTCGCTCAAAGCCCTAACGATTAGGTCAAAGTCTTGAAAACCCCTTTTGAAAAGGGATAATGCGATAAAAACCCTAATCACTAGGGTCGGACTACGTGATGACAAGCGGTTCATCAAAGCTGATATAGAACAGACGAACGGATATATATCCATTCGTGTACGATTCTGTACATGTATTGCACACTCAAACCTCAAATCCTAACGCATGAAAATGAAGAAACTCGTTTAAAAAGGAATAAAATCTCATTAACACTGCAATCAACCACTTAACTTGCTCCGTTATTTTCCAAAAATCCATAACATACGGGAAACTGACTACGCGGTTGTTCAGTGCTCAGTTCGAGAGGCACACTTGTATAATTATTTCAAATAAAATTAATAAAAAAAAAAGACTTATTTCTTGAAATGGTAGTGAGAATCGCTCACTCTCCCCAGGTGTTTTATGCCATTTTTGAAATATGACCACTGTTCCTTTCTAGCAAGGCATAGGTCATATGGCACAGGGAATAGTGATCCATTTTCGTCTCGCATGGGTCTGCCGCATTTCCCTTGGCAAACTGTTATTCGCCGAGTCACCCACTTCAGAAATTAAGAAGCCAGTTCCTTCAACAGGAGTTAGATGAGTAGAGCCTGAGGTACTAGCTGTAGAGCATGAGGTACTAGCTGTAGAGCCTGAGGTACTAGCTGGTGCAGTGAAGGGATCAAACGTAGTGGTAGAAGCGCCATCGCTTTTCCTTGGGGTTCCATACCTTTTTGTGGACTGCGCTTTGCCTCCTTTCTTATCGGCTCCTTTCTGCGCATCATTGAGTACTACTCCAGCGAAGATAACATCTTTTTGACTTTTTTGCCGCCACAGAATAAAGTGTGGTAGCATGTTCATTTTCTCTGCGACAGCTACCGTGTGAGCACAGAAATGGGCGGAGAGAAACATTCTACATCCTACATCCTTCATCGCACACAAACTTCCCACTCTTTTGCTTGCACACCAGATGAGGTATTTTGCCTGTCTTGCTCTCAACCATCATACCTCCATCGTTACCTGGAGCTTTAACAATGGCACCCTCAGTCGATACCAGTTCCACTGCTTTTGTATAAACACTTTTCATAGTGTCGACTGGTATCCCAGATATTTTGACTTGGTCTATGGGAACTGTGAGCTGGTACTGAAGGGCCAATGCTGGTAGCTTGATGTTGAACTGGTTGAGCCCGAGCCTTTGCACTCGCTTCGCGAAACTTCTTTAGATGAGCATCTCTTTGCTGGGAACTCCATCGATGCCACTCACTGGGTTGAACCTATAGCAAAAACATTAATGTGAAGAATAAGCCACATGTACTGTGTACGGGCCGTCTCAATCGAAATTTACATGGAGGATAAGTTTTTTTAAATTCTACTTAAAATTATTGCAATTTGCTTTTAACCCCACCTCAAGATATTTATATTCTTGAAGAATACTCTCCTGCACCATAAACAGATCGCTCAGCTTCTACAAGACATCTTTGTGTGTATCCCCTTAAGCCCTCGATAAAATCCGGTATTGTGTTCTTCTTGAATTCCAACCAATCTTTAATGACATAATTCTTGCTTTCGTTGGCATTAGTAGTGTATGTCGCTGGTGGCGACCAAGTAGTCCCTTTCTCGCACAGGAGCAATCATGTTGGTCGAAAATACATCACCTTTGTTTTTCAAGAACCAGTCATGAAAACCAGGGGCCATGGTATTCCATTTGTCACTGAGCGATGCAAGTCTCGTCCGAAAGTCATCATCACTGGAGGAATCCACAAGCCCTAACACCTACGCATAAATGAATGCTAAATTATACAGTTTGTAAAGTTGCATTTTAAAGAAAAGATTGGCAAATAATTAAAAAACAAATATTTTTTATTTGTCTTTAATGGAGACTAGCATACAAGGAAATTAAACGTCCCTTGCTTCAATAGTTCAATTCATTCTCTTCCGTCTAATTGCTTATATCCCGGGGGAAGGAATACCAATTTGGGTGTGGCCCGGACTTAGATTTACCATGTCAATTAAAAATTCTCGACTTCGCTCTTTTACGGCCCCAAAAAGATACCACAGACCACAATGTTTACCTCTAAAAGATAGGACGATCACCCCTGTTCGTTTACCTTCCTAAGTACCCCACCCCCCCCCCCACACTCCCCTACCTATCGGAGGCTTATCAGTACATAGCTGTTTAATATTTCCGGCCAAACCATACCTTTGTGTCTCCGAGCTTATGACATCTAGTTTCCTCTGCTTCTAACTCTTGTATAGGTTTCAAAAGCCTGTTGATAGCAGGTGATTTATTCTGGACTTTGTCGGCCAGAACAACATTCCAGATGATGGGAGGCTCTTTCCAGTCATCTTTAACGGCAACTCTTGTGTCTGGCCCCATGAAATGTGAGGTTATGCTCAACAGCGGGAAAAACACAAACTCCAGTGGACTACCAATCGCTTCTGCGTGAGCCTTAACCAAATCTTTTATGATAGGCGATGTACACCTTGTCGAACTCTACTATGATGGCTTGCGCGGCTGCCACACGGCGATCGATATCTTCAAAAGTTAAAGTATTTGTTGTCATGTTCAGAGATAACGTAGGTTCCACCTGTACATGCACTGCTGAGAGGTGGACTCTGCAACACGCATTTTAAACAGCTTTTGCCTAGCGGCATTAGCACGTGGAATGAGGCGGAGCTGTGAGATTTCACTAAAACGTGCACTAAAATATAATTAAGGAGCAGAATCGATAATTATAGCTGAAACTCTAAATAATGGGGGAAAATGCTCTTTTTTTTTAATGTGAAAGCAAAGGAATTACATAAAACCACTTAGTAAAGGGAAAAAGCATTTGTTGTCATCTTCAGAGATAACGTAGATTCCACCTGTACATTGCAGAAGTGGACTCTGCAACACGCATTTTAAACAGCTTTTGCCCAGCGGCATTAGCACGTGGAATGAGGCGGAGCTGTGAGATTTCACTAGAATGTGCACTAAAATATAATTAAAGAGCAGAATCTATAGCTGAAACTCAAGCTAATGAAAGAAAATGCGCATTTTTAATGTGAAAGCAAAGGAATAACATTGAACCACTCAATACTAAAATATTTGCAACTTTAATTGTAAGATGCGAAATAGCTGATAGAATAAGTTATTGAACTTATTATTTACTTAACTACTACATCACACTAGATGACAAAAAACTACGTGTTCATGCAATATACGGCGTATTGCAACATCACGTTTTACTTAATTGCTTCTGTGTTTGTGTAATTACTATTAGTTAATTATAACCGTTATCATTGAAGTGCGACCTTCAAATTAACAGCTTGTCAGGTTTGAAAATAGTCGGACGTCAATCAAACAACATGGGTGTGTCCAGACTTTAACCAATCATAGTAAAGCTAGTTTGATTGACGGTTGTCTAGACTGGAGTTTGTCTGAAAGGGTTGTAGTTTTCAGGGTCGCACTTCAACGATAATGGTTAGCAACCCACTAAGATTGTTTTGACAAAATATAATGTAAAGCTGAAGATTAAAGAGTTTATTTCTTTTGTCAGTGGCGATCCCTGTTTTTCTCTGTTCCATCGAAGTAAAGCATTCTTCTATGATGCATGTCAAAATAATACCAGGTGCAGTGTTTAATTTATCTGAAGCCCAGAACTGTGAACTTAATATCCACTTCATTAAGATATCTGGAGTGCCATTCCCGTGCAAAAATAAAGCAACAACAAACGTCTGCTTGTCACTTAATGGCTTTTACAAAACACCTGCTTTATCCATTTCGGCCAATCTTTCATATGATAAAACAACTCTCCGTTTATCTGTTTATACAAACGAAGTCGCTCTCTTGCAATGCTTTGACAATTTCCGTTTTTAACGAAAAGACAGTACATTTTTCCTTCTTCTTCCATGTCCTTTGCGTTTAATAGCCCTTGGCGCGTAGCCTTCACAATGGAATTACGGCAAGATAATTTATGCGTAAGTGTGTAACACTTGATTGGCTTCCCAACATAATTACTTTTACAAGATTACCAGTGCGTAAAAAATGTCTACAATTTTGGTTGACCATAGAGATTTAAACAGTTTTCTATTTGCAATTGACCATTTCCCTGAAGGATAGCCAAATAGATGGGGTTAGTTTGTCAGCTTATAAAGAGCCAGGACGACATCGATAGTCCTGATATTTCTTCAGTGACAGTGTGTTTAGGCAAAACTTATAGTTTTCGTGTTGTTCATGAGTGCAAGAAGTTACATCAATTGATCATTTCTAACTATCCTACGCTACTACTACGACACATTTCTGTTTATTTAAAGTGCTACTATGATGAAATTTTGCGAAGTTGATGTTTTTGCATTTTTAGTATCCTGGTAGTATGTTTATTAACATTACCCAAACCTTATTAAGGGTTTCCTTAACATTACCCAAACCGTTTTTCGTTACGATAAAAATAACTCCCACAAAATGTACAAATTTTGTACAAATTTCAAGCCCGCCATAAGCCACTTCACGCTTTCGTCCGCAATTTTGAATTGGGGCAAACGCGCGGAAATTCATATAAATCTGGATCACTTTGGCTTGCCGTAACTCCGCTCGATTTCGTTGGATTTTCACAAACTTACCATTTTAGACAAGATGTATTCTTTGTTATTTATGACCTATAATATGATGGGTATTGGAAGGCTACAAATCGAGAAAAAAAGATTTTTGTTTTCAAAATAAAACGTTCGGCACGTGAATATGCATATTAGCTCGAATTTTTAAGATACATTGGTGAAAAGAAGATTGACTCGTAAAAGGTAGTTAAAACACTACATTGGTCTTATTTTCACTCCAACAACTGGCATGCATGCCTGCTGATTATCGAAGTTTAAATTTTGAAAATCCATCAAAATCGAGCGGAGTTATGGCACGCCAAAGTGATCCAGATTTCTATAAATTTCCGAGCGTTTGCCCCAATTCAAAGTGGCGGATGAAAGCGTGAAGTGGCTTATTATTCAAACTGGTTCCTGGCCGGTGACTAATTGTACATTCTAAAACTCATTAATAATTCATGAGCAATTGGTCCAATCAGGGTTGTCCAATCGGTCACATGCATGGATCTTTATAGCCCGATAAAACTCTAATGAATGTAAAGGTCATGCAAAGGTCCCAGATTACAACCTCTTTTCATCTTAATCACTCTAGATTCTAATGCATGGATCAATTCCAGCTGTTAATTAATTAATTAATTAATTAATTAATTAATTATTGTGGCTACAAATTCCCTGCCCCTGGACCGCCAGAAATAACAAATTCCCCGCCCCAGGGCAACGGAAAAGCAACCAACAATTGAATATATTAAAGGCATGTTTAATAATCAAGCTAGACACCTTTTGGAAATAATTATTTACCATAGCAGTAGAGATAAGAAGTCATATGTGCTTAAAGTGCCTATAACCCCTGTGAGATTGTTTTAAAAATCTATTCAATATAAGCTGAATAGTTGGTGGGTTAAGTATTTTGTGATTTGAACCTTGCGTTTATGAGTTATAGAGGTTTGAAATCTCAATATGCAAATTTGATGACGTCAACCCAGGCTTTTGCCATAACTTATTTAGACTTTTCCAAGAAGAGCTTATTTATTGAAATGGTGAAAAAGTTATAAAATCATTTATAAAGACTGTGAAAATATTATGTAAGTTTTCAAATGTCAATAATCAGCACAAGGGCGTTTTTGTATAATAAATGAAGACTGGGTAGACGTCATCAAATTTGCATATTGAGATTTCAAACCTCTATAACTCATAAACGCAAGGTTCAAATCACAAAATACTGAACCCACCAACTATTCAGCTTATATTGAATAGATTTTTAAAACAATCTCACAGGGGTTATAGGCACTTTAAAGTGCTCCTAACCCCTTTTACAATTGTATTAAAAATTGAATGTACATAAACTGATCAGCTATAGGATTAAGTTTTTTCTTTGTTTGAACCTTGCATTTAAGAGTTATGGAGGTTTGAAATCTGGATATGCAAATCAGATGACGTCACCCCGGGCTTCATTTATTATACAAAAACGCCCTTGTGCAAATTATTAACATTTTTGAACTTGTAAAATATTTTTACAGACTATATAAATGACTTCATATAAAAAATTTCCCCCATATCGGGGAATAGATCTACTGAAAACAATGAAATAAGTTCGGTAAAAGCCCGGAGTGTCGTCATCGAATTAAAATATCGAGATTTCAAACAACTATAACTCCTAAATGCGAAGCTCAAATGAAAAAACACTTAACCCTATAGCTGATCAGTTAATGAACATTCAATTTTTAATACAATTGTAAAGGGGGTTAGGAGCACTTTAAACACTGCCTTTTTTTTTCTCAAAGAAAGCCTTTAACTTTGCAAGACCTTGTTTTTCAAGCCAATCGGCGACAAAAGTAGTCTCTTTATTGGCGAAATCCATTATTTTGAATTCTTCCATTGATTATACGCTCGGTCAAGTTATCCCCGCCCCCCGCCCCCGGGGCAACACATTGTTGTACAAAATCCCCGCCCCTGGAACACAGGTCCTTACAAATCCCTGGGGTATTCCCGGGGGGGGGGGGGGGGGGGGGGGGGGGGGGGGGGGGGGGGGAATGGTAACAGCTGGAATTGATCCATGCATAAATACCGATCTCTACTTATTACAATCTTGCTACTTATACTTACTTCGATCTTATATGACAAATCTACTACTTCGATTTTTTGATAACCAACCTCCTCCATTTATTACGAAAAAAAGTATCTTAATTCACTAACGTTATTGATATTCCTAAAATTCTAGTTTCCTTTTAATTGCCGACCACTTATTCCTATATTGTTACTTATTCCTTTTTAATACTAAATTACTTCTTATAAGTCAATCCTAAATGGTATATAACTATTGCTATTTGTTTTAGTACCAGCCTCCTCCATTTATTACCAAAGATTAACTAAATTCACTAATATTTTCAAATTTTCCAATATATCCTAAATGTGCCTAAATTAACTGTTTTTCTTTTAATAACCGGCCTTCACCATTATCTGAGCTCTAATGCCCTTTATAAATGACACGATTATGCCCAAAATAGCTCATTAGTATGCATAATTATGCAATTTTCTATATATCGACTTTTCATCAAAATACCTCATTAGTCTTCATCTCCTTCTATAATTACTGAAAAAATTGATCTTTCATCCCCCCCATAACTTTTTAAAATCCCTTTCACTCAGACGATACGACTCAACACTTAGACGAAAATCAATGTCCTTCTTACACTTTCTCACAATATCAATATACGGACGGACGTTGTTACGGAACGTTGCACTGTTACGGAAATACCAAATATTATTCAACATGCACTCTACTACATACATGACCAAATCTTTACGCACACCCTTGAATAAACCAAGAAAAACACACTTTACATCTACAACAAAGTCACATGACCACTTCCTCACTACTCTCACCACCCACCCCCAAGCTTTTTTCACACGACTACATTCCAGAAAACAATGCTCAATAGTTTCACGCTTCCCACACACTGCACAACGATCAGACGTAACATTATAACCCCACCTAACAAGACTGTCACGAACCTTGGTCACCCTGTGTACAATACGCCATCTAACTTCACTCACAATATTCTCCGACAACGAATTACTAAAACCTCCCCAAAGTCCCTTCCATTCAGTTTTATCACATACATCATTCCAATAACGCAAACATCTAGGCTGCAACAGCTTACTATTTACCAAAAAAGTGTACATCTTACTAACAACTGCACAACATTGAACGGAACATAGACGAACTTCTTCATACACAGCTTTATAATACTTGGACAGAGACACCACACACGGTTTAGAATTATCACGCAGAAACATCCAATCATCACGTAACGTAGATAACCGAACACCCAGAAAATAACGCAAGTAACACCACATCTTACCAGACAATCTATTCAACGATCCAATTACATTCGCGATAGTACATGCACGAACACGAACGCCAAAATCCACCATTCCCAGGCCTCCAGACCGCCACGGTAACAAACACGTTTCCCTCTTAATCAACTCCACTTTCCCATTCCACACAAAACTCCACACCAAAGAATTCACCTTGGTTACAACCCAACTCGGTACAATTAACATTCTTGCAACATAATCCAACTTTGACAGCCCCAGTACTTTGACAATCACCACCTTACCTCTCAACGACAAACCCCTACCCTTCCACATATCTAAAACCTTCTTTAACTTTTCACATTTCGCTACCCAATTCTCATCCTCTACATTATCTCCAAACCACACCCCTAACACCTTCATCCTAACTACCCTCTTCAAGCCATACGGTTTGTCCTGTCTACCTTTCCATGACCCAATCCACATTGCCTCAGATTTCCCTCTATTTAATCTCGCCCCAGTCCCTCGTCCAAAAAAGTCCACCACCTCTAAGTACTTACCGACAGATACAACGTCACACAAAACCGCAGTTGTGTCGTCAGCATACTGTGATATATTAGTATGCTGACCACCCGACCCTGGTACAAGAAAACCACATATACCCTTTTCCGCACGGACACTACACGCTAACACCTCTGCCATCAATACATACAACATAGGAGACAACGAACAACCTTGCCTAATCCCTTTCTCCAACACTATGCTTTCTGTTAACTCGCCATTACAAATTACTTTAGCCGTCGCTCCCACATATAACACACTCATCCACTTTCTAAAATCCTCCCCAAAACCAAACCTTCCTAGAGCCCTATTCAAAAACGCCCTATCCACCCTATCAAACGGCTTCTCCTGGTCTAATGTCAAAATAACCCCACCCTCTCCCGTATAATCTATATGGTCAAGTACATCCCGCATTATATTTAAATTATCAAAAATAGACCTTTCCATCACCCCACACGTCTGGTCTTCACACACAATCTCTGACATCACACTTCTCAATCGACTACTCGGTGCCTTGGAGACAATCTTGTAATCCAAATTAAGAAGAGAGATCGGCCTCCAATTCTTTAGATCTTTCCGATCTCCCTTCTTAAACGCTAATCTCACCACACTACGCACACACTCTTCAGGAAATCTCTCCACTTCAGAACATTCATTTGCCAGCTTACATACTACTGGTAGTAATGCCTCGCTAAAAATTCTAAAGATAACCCATCATTTCTCGGAGTTTTCCCAATCGCCATAGCCTTCATTGCATACTCTAATTCTTCCACTCTTAATAACCCGTCACAAATCTTATGCGACTCATCAGACAACACTGATGACAATTTACTCAACAAAACATCTTGTACATCTACATCCACATCTTCTAACTTATATAACTCCCTGTAGAACAATTCAATCACTTTTCTTTTCTCTCCCTCTTCACTCCACTCCGTTCCATTCCCATCTTTCAAAATGTCAATAAAATTTCCCTGCCCATGCCCCCCACACAAATTGAAGAAAAAACGGGTAGGTCTCTCCCCCTCTTCAATCCATTTCGCTCGACTCCTCACCTTCACACCTTCACTCTCTCTCTCCACTAACGCTTTTAACTCACCATTCAAATCACTCATACGCCCAGCCAGATCTTGCCCTAGAGCTAGCCTACGCTTCAACCTAATTATTTCTTTAGTAAGCGTATCACGCATTCTTCTTCTCTCTCTTGCTTTAGCAACTGAATATCTAATGACAAATTTCTTGACCCCCATTTTGAATCTAACCCAAAATACCCTCACTCTCTCGTCCCTATATCGTCTCAAAATCTCATTCATCCATTTTCTCAGACTATTCACAAAAGTACTATCCTTCAACAATTCATTATTAAATTTCCACAAACCTTTGCTTTTACAACCCACACTACGACAACACAACACCATCATGATCAGACACACCTAATACCTCTACAAAACAACCCGTTACAACATTCAACAAATCCTTCGAAACATAAAATCTATCCAACCTCGAACCAACTCCCTGGCCTGACCACGTAAACGAAACCGTACGCCCATGTACTAGCCTCCCCCGTCAATGCGTGACGGCCCCTAAAAAAGCCTGCGGGGGAGGCTAGCCATGTACAGACACCCAAGCATCACTCAAATTACAATCCCTCAAAAACTTCTTCAACTCCTCGCCTCCAACCTTATTTGCACCCGTTCTCGCCGTCGTATCCCTATCATCCAACACACAGTTAAAGTCACCCCCCATTACACAATACGAATTTGGAAAAACATAATAATACAGCTCTTGAAAAAATATCTTACGATCACGAACAGCCACCGGCGCATAAACACACACAGGGGGGTGCACAAAAACACCCCATTGGGGTCATCAAATGCATTGTTGCCATAGCAACGGCAATTGTTCGTTCTGGCCCATGTGCCACAAATTCAACCCAAAATGCCCTCCAGTAAAGGGTAAATGAATGAGGCTCGTTCTCCGGCGCATTTAAACCAATTTCATTCAAATTTGTTCCACAAGCAGGGCAACTCTTCTAGTTTTAAAAATGGTCAATCACTACAATTCGCTTTGAGTATTCGCTCAGAAAATCAGCACTTAACGAGGGATCATGTTGGCCATTTTGGTAGACATGAAAAACAGGTTAAACTCTTTGGCTGATATCTCCTAAAGTACGCTCTTCTAAGAAATGATACTTTTATCACAGCTTCTATAGACATTGATGTTTTAAATTCTACAAAAAGTTTTTTGGGGGAAAATTATAATTTTACGGTGGGGGTTCGTACCATTTGAGGGAAATGGTCAAAATGTGAAAAATTAGTCTTGTTATAGCTCGATTATTTCACTCAGAAACTAATTTCATTTACTAAATATTACTATAAAGGCAATTCTTATTATCTCCTAAACACATTCAATCCAATTGTTGAAGGTCTGAAGACGCGAAGTCTGAGAAATAAATATTCATAAAAGACCTACCTTGCGAATTTGGTCACTTTTCACAATGTCGGTCTAATCAAGGTGATTTTACCCTGATTATTCCACATTCTTGGCCATACATGGTGCAGTCACTAACAGGCATGAAAACGCTCTAAATTACAACTTTAAGATGTCCAGATTAAGATAACCTTTGTTTATTCCGCTCACACAAACTGCACAGCTATCAACCAAGTCGTACCGAAGAGCATAATATCATGACGATCACTTCAATCGAAGCAGGACAATCCCTCCATAGAGCTGCATATATGATCCAAGCACTTTGTTACAGACAAAGCAAAACTCATGGTGTATCCTGATTACTGTTATGTGCTGAAATGTTGCCATTAAAACCTTTAAAACGACAGGAAAGTAGTTTCTTGTTCGTATTGTAAACACCGGAAATGTCAACCGCTGACCGGAAATGAGACCACTTCGAAACAAAATAACCACCAATAAATCAAGAAAGACTGTATTTTTATCTATCCATTGATATCAAATATTTAAAAACTCTTTAAGTCGAAACAATAATAATTCGCCTATCTATAATAGTTTACTGAAACCCGGCCATACCAATCGATAATTCCGATAGTCGATAATATTTATTTCTCTGATATTTCTTTTGCTGAGACCCCAAACTGGACTTTGTAAATGTCATAGTACATAAGACGAGGTTCTATACCTTCACTTCATTCCTTTATGCACTTTATTAACTTACTTAGCGAAAACTAGTTTCGTTTTCTCAACCTCTTCAGTTCGCTAAAGATATAACGCATTATATCTTTAGCGAACTGAGGAGGTTGAGAAAACGAAACTAGTTTTAATTTTAATTTCGAAACTAGTTTTAAAGTAAGTGAATAAAGTGCGTAAAGGAATGAAATGAAGGTATAGAACCTCGTCTTATATACTATGATAATATTTATTATTATTATTATTATTTATTTATTATTATTATTATTATTATCATTTTCATTGATTACCATCGATTTCATATCGATCGATAATTATCGATTTTCAACGATGCTTAGAAATACTTAATGTGGATGTGCTATATCACACAACATATTTTATTGAAGACTTGTGCCTCCCATACAGAAATCAGGGGCGTAGCTAAAAAAATTGTTGAATAAAAAAAGCAGCTTCTTTTAGAAAAAAGAAAAAGTGAAAAAAGAAGAAAAAAAGGCAAATAAAAAACAAAATATTATCACGCTATGGATTGTAGGGATTAGTTATTTGTGCTTGAAATTGGGCTTTTTCAATCATACAATTATTGGGAGTTCGTAAAATAAAGTAAAAGTTGGTAAGATATATCTGGAAACTATTAAGGCAGGAAATGCCATTTCAGAGACCTATACCTAGCAGCTTGCGACTTCGCCGCTTGTCATATCAGTTGTGCCTCCCAACAATTGCATCGAACCAAAATTATAGAAGAAACAGTAGGTGCTAAATTGAGTGAAGTTAGAAGTACATAACTAGTTATGTACTTCTGGTGAAGTGTATACAATTCGTGAATTTCACAATTTTGCGTCACTCCGAAAAAATCCTGGCTACACCCCTGGAAATTATAATATTATAGCTCAACGAACTACCTCAACGTTAACTAATAAACATGTAATAAAACTTTTACTTCAAGCGGAACTTCAACCTCAACGTAAAAAGAACACTCATTATACCCCTTCACGACATAGTTTTCTACAACAGCAACGCACTAACTTTGCGGTAGACGGAACTGACGACGCTCTGTTGTTTGCTGCAGTTGGTGCCCGGGGGGAGGGGCACTCCCGTATATGGGCTATACAGGACGTGCCGCTGGACATGGTATGGTTTTTGGCCTCTCTCTCCTGAACAGGGGATATAATAGATAAAAATAAAAATTTGATATCAATGGATAGATAAAAATACAGTCTTTCTTGATTTATTGGTGGGTATTTTTTGTTTCGAAGTGGTCTCATTTCCGGTCAGCGGTTGGCATTTCCGGTTTTTACAATACGAACAAGAAACTACTTTCCTGTCGTTTTAAAGGTTTTAATGGCAACATTTCAGCACATAACAGTAATCAGGATACACCATGAGTTTTGCTTTGTCTGTAACAAAGTGCTTGGATCATATATGCAGCTCTATGGAGGGATTTTCCTGCTTCGATTGAAGTGATCGTCAATATTACGCTCTTCGGTACGACTTGGTCGATAGCTGTGCAGTTTGTGTGAGCGGAATAAACAAAGGTTATCTTAATCTGGACATCTTAAAGTTGTAATTTAGAGCTTTTTCATGCCTGTTAGTGACTGCACCATGTATGGCCAAGAATGTGGAATAATCAGGGTAAAATCACCTTGATTAGACCGACATTGTGAAAAGTGACCAAATTCGCAAGGTAGGTCTTTTATGAATATTTATTTCTCAGACTTCGCGTCTTCAGACCTTCATCAATTGGATTGAATGTGTTTAGGAGATAATAAGAATTGCCTTTATAGTGATATTTAGTAAATGAAATTAGTTTCTGAGTGAAATAATCGAGCTATAACAAGACTAATTTTTCACATTTTGACCATTTCCCTCAAATGGTACGAACCCCCACCGTAAAATTATAATTTTCCCCAAAAAACTTTTTGTAGAATTTAAAACATCAATGTCTATAGAAGCTGTGATAAAAGTATCATTTCTTAGAAGAGCGTACTTTAGGAGATATCAGCCAAAGAGTTTAACCTGTTTTTCATGTCTACCAAAATGGCGGACATGGTCCCTCGTTAAGTGCTGATTTTCTGAGCGAATACTCAAAGCGAATTGTAGTGATTGACCATTTTTAAAACTAGAAGAGTTGCCCTGCTTGTGGAACAAATTTGAATGAAATTGGTTTAAATGCGCCGGAGAACGAGCCTCATTCATTTACCCTTTACTGGAGGGCATTTTGGGTTGAATTTGTGGCACATGGGCCAGAACGAACAATTGCCGTTGCTATGGCAACAATGCATAAATTTCAAGGTGGGTGAAAAATTTTCATTTCCAACTTTGCTTGATTTTCTCATACACCTGCTCTTAACACTATCCCCTCAGTATCCCTACGAACATCCAGCACATTTAAACTTACACGATCGCTCAACAAAATTCCTACACCCGAATTCTTTACCCCACCAAAACTCCAATAGCAATTCCCTTTCCATGCCTTTCCAAAACGCTCAGCTTTCCTTTGATTACATATAAAAGACTCTTGTACAAACACGACATTCCACTTAGACAATACTGGACCAACTACATCACGTCTTACTACAGTTGACACTCCCCGAACATTACAAGACAATGGACCTTTCCGTAGTTGCCCAGAATGCTTCATGATTCTGCGCGTGCAAGCGAGGTCAGGGATAAAATTAGATCGAAAATATTAAGAGAGAATGAAGAAATTCAGTAAAAAACTTAGACTTTTAAATTAAAAGTGCGTAAGAAGAATTATAAAGATAGATGCAAATTCTCAAGCAAAGAAAAAACAATTTTTCTGTTCTTGATTCGTTACAGTAGTCATATTTTCCTCAATACACGATCAATTCTAAATATTTTTTATCCCTGACCTCGCTTGCACGCGCAGAATCATGAAGCATTCTGGGCATCTACGGAAAGGTCCATACGTTTAAACAATTAGCCATGAAAAATAACAGAGACATTTACATACTACACTCATTAAATATTCAAGATTACAAAACTCTACGAAATAAATACTAAGCTAAAGCAAACACGAACTATTAAAATAACTATTTATCTTTCAGAATTGTCTGTATCTCCTCTATATCTTTCCGCAGCTTCGCTCTTCCTCTTGTTGTCGGCGAGGCCGGTCGCTTGGCCGATGCTTCCTTCGCTTCCATATCAGATTCTGACAACCGCTCCGATTCCACAGATGACTGTTCATCATTTTCTCCCTCCTTCGCTTCGACCCCCGACTCCTCCATTGGCTTTTGTTGCTCTGTGTTCTGTTCGTCATTCTCCTGTACCACAACTTTCGTGTTCTCCTTGCTATCCTGTACACTATTCTGAGTAAATAGTTCCTGTGTTTTTGGCAATTCGCTTGAAATAGGACTCGAGATATGCTTTTCCTTGTCCTGTACTCCTTCTTCCGCGCTCTCTTCCTGTGTACGTGGCGAAACGGAACGGCATAATCAAACCTGGGTGTTGAAATCTCAGTTGCTTGAGTTCCAGTATTTCTGAAAACTTCCGTTAATGAAGGAAAAGCAGATCCCTCTCTAGCACTCGAGAATGTGATATCTTTCTTACAGGTCCAACCTGTATGACCCGGCTGCCCGCACCGATTACAGTTTAACCCTTCAGGGCACTCCCTTGACACATGTCCCGGTTGATGGCATCTATAACACTCAACATCGTAACAGTCTTTAGCAAAATGGCTAGTACTCCCACATTTACAGCACGTTTGTCGCTGGCCCCTCTAGGGCTTAACTACAGAATACCCCGCATATTCAAGGCCGTCCTGAAGTGTCTACGCGTCCAATGAGCACCTCCCCTCCCCCCAACTTTCAGCAAATGACCACCCCTCCCCTAACTTACCCCTACCCTTGTAAGTTCAGAGTAATCACTTTAGCTTTGTCTGCGGCTACACGCGGCTACGCGTCTACGCGTCTACGCGTCACTACTATAAGTACCAGGTCATCTACAGAAAATTATCGGCGCTAAACCCCACTAAGGCACAGGGCCCAGATGGCATCCCAGCTTGGTTATTAAAGGAGAACGCAGATATACTAATGGAACCAGTTAAGGATATTCTAAACAGCTCGTACCGCGAAGGCCGTCTACCACCATCTTGGAAAGAAGCAGATATAGTTCCCGTTCCAAAACAGAAACCGGTAAAAGATATCAACAAATACTTACGCCCGATCTCTCTCACACCAATACTATCAAAGATCGCCGAAGAGTTCGTCGTCGAAGAACACGTAAAGTAAAGCCCGTTCAAAATGAGAAAAACTTTTAAATACTTCAGCCATGCTGAAAAAAATTGGCTCTAACCAATTCGGGTGCATCCCAAAGTCATCTACGATGCATGCGTTAATCAGTATGATACACACATAGACCAAACACACAGACGGGAATGGCACAACTGTAAGAGTCGTTCTATTTGACTACAGAAAAGCCTTCGATCTAATTGATCACTCTATCTTGGCTCGTAAACTAGGGACGTTGGACCTCCCACATGGAATCGTGCGCTGGATTATTGACTTCTTAAAGTGCCGTAAGCAGAGAGTCAAACTAAATTATACGGTGAGCATCAATAGCACCGATTTCCATTAATATGTAGAATGAATGGATGATTTATGTATTCTATTCAATATTCAGTATTCAGCGCAATAGTAAATACTAAAGACTCTTTCATCGTTTATCTAGGGAGTCCAGTTGAATGTGCATATTCATTAGACATTCCGAGGTTGGGAAAGTGCCTGGGACCGAGAGTGTAACTATGAATTTGATTGAGAAATGAACCCCATGAAAAGATAGATCACACCCAATTCAGTAAGTTTCCCAAGTTTGAGAGTGTTTGGATACTAATTGAACAGGAAGATGTTTAAAAAATCATAAAATTAACAGAGAATGTATGGTTTTGGGGGAAGCCATCTCTAAGGTCCATATATTCTCTATTATTTTTGCAATGTTGAATTGCTGGTTATTTTGTTAGTATTCACCTAAACATGTTGAAACTCGGTAAACTTACTGATTTCAATGTCATCTTTCTTGTGATGTAGTTCATTTTGTAATTACATTAATTTTTGCACTCGGTCCCAGTCGCTTGCGAAACGTCAGAATGGCTAATATGCAGATGGCGCTCGCTGATGACATCTTTGGTATTTTTTATTTCGCAGAGGAAGGTCGCTGAAAGAACGTTATTCCCGCACTTGTTATATTATTTTAATTCAGTGGATTGAGCATCTGAACCTATTGGAACTGCTCTGTCCAAAAGTCTGCAGTAGTTGTAGGTTAGAGATGTTGATCTTATTTATTCCAGACAGTCAAAAGTTTACTTTAAACCAGTGAGTTCTGACAGGCAGTTAATTTCCAAGGTTCACGTATGCGATTGATGTAATTGTAGACAAGCGAAACAAAATATGTAAAGCTAGAACATTGTTAAGTAGCGTTTCCTTTCAAAAGGATTCTATTAAAGGAGTTGTAATGTTTTTGTTCAGCACTGGTTCATGACAGCGACTCCAGAAAGTCAACCCCTCCCTTTTGTTATGGATTCTTTTAATAGTTTTAAAAGTTCCTTCAATGTTTGTGAAATCTGTTGAAACTAATTTTTCCCATTTCAAATATATAGGAATTTCCGTTAAGATTGATGTTTTGCAATGTATTTAACGTGCAAAATGATTTGACAATGTCGAGAAGTTGTTGAAATGTGTTGGTATTATATTTCGCGTGATTTAAATGAAGGAAAAGTTTTTCCAACTGCTTTTTGTTTTCTTCGTTCTTTGATCTACCTCATCGCACACAATTCGATGTCATATCAGGGATATTATCTAATTAGCATCTAGTTTTCAGTCTACCGTATCGAATTTTCACCTCCCGGTCAGGCCAAATTTACAGTAAATTCGCTAAAGTCCTCACTTTTGTAGAGACATGCTGTAAATGCGAAACACTTAGCAAATTTTTTTACATCGGGAATTAAAAGTTCAATGAATAGTGTTTCTTGACTTCAGCTGTTTCGTGACATTCTTTTTTATACTCTTTGTAATAATGGGCAGCAAAGTCAGCAAGACATAACTTATCAACAGCAGGAATGGATGTCGGTCTAAGTGAATAACGTTCAATGATGTTCGACTTGAAAATGTCTGTACATTCATCATCTAAATCATCAAGTTCCTTTTTTGATTTTGCAACACGCAGTCTTTTGTTAGGTAAGTCTGTACTGACAAAAACTGTTGCTGGGAAGATTTTTCTTAACCACAGTTCAGGCATGCATCTATATACACATTCTTGTGAACTTACTTCTCTAGTGGAAAGGAAAGCAGCCCCAATTTTTTTCAATCCATCTTTAACATTCAAATTTTGTTATTCTTGTTTGGCTTCCTTTGCTGCGTTCATTATGGCCTGTGAACATTCAGTTTCATCCTTTGTGAAATATGAGCATACATAAGTTATACATTTGTAGTGATTAAAAACAGGTTGTAAGTCGACATTTGCTCTAAATCCCTTCATACCAGCAATGAAGTAATTATTAATAAAACAGCTGTCTATTTTTCTTCTGAGGTGTAATTCATAATCAGAAGAAGGAGAGATTTCTAAAGCCGAATAATATTGCTCTTCAGTGATGCCTACAGAGCTAAAAATGTCAGCTTTAGTTATTGAAGAGTCATAATTTGGCTTACTCGGGTTCAAAACATCATCAATTTTGTCTTTCACTAAAGTGAGAATTTGTTTATGTCTAGATCATCAGAAAGAGGTTCTGCCACAAGTGTTCTGTTTGTGAAAAATTGTCCAAAATTAAATCTACATTTAATATTTCTGTATTTTCTACAGGTCTTGGAATGATTGTGTTTTTGATAAGTTTTGACTAGTTCATGTAGATCAGGGTCTTCTTCTCTATCAGGAAGGTAGGCCTGTACGTGTTGATCTATGTAGTCAATATAGGCTTGCTTGGTGTCAGATGTCAGTTTAGGACAGTCTGAAGTCCATATCAATGCATGCAAATGAGGTGAGCCTCTCATCTGAAACTCAATATGGAGTGCATAATATACTATTTTACCTATGGGATTGGCATTGGTTAGTAGAACTTCAGTGAAAAGCGTTTCGACTCTATACTGAAAATGCTTTGCAACTATCACAGGATTAAGATTCAGCATTGAACACTTTTCATGATAGGACAAAGCATCAACTTGTTCAGTGGTCATGTTTTTCCCCTGTGTTCTGGCAATTATCTGAAATAATTCAGGCCATCTCAAATCAGCACATGATAATGTCATAAACCATGTTGGGATTCCAAGTTGTCTCACCATAGCAACTACTTCATACATAAACTTCTGCCAGTAAGGTGGTGTGCCTGGAATTTGTCTCAAAATAAATAAGCCTGATCTTGACAAATAAGATTCTGTAAACTTTGCACATTAGATCTTATCTGAGAAGCAGTGACGGGCTGTCCATGAACTTTTTTTAAAGCAATATTTATACTGTCTGAGACTTTCTTCTGTTTTATAATGAACTGTGCAAAGAAAAGGTACTCTGGGTTGATTGCAAACCTTCCACTGTGATGCAGTAATCTTGCATTAAAATATTTAACTGGTGACAACTTGATATCTCTTTCAACAGTGTAACCAAATCTTCCTTTTGGGAATAATACAGGGAATGCCAGCTCTTCACATTGCTTATCAGTCATAAAAGATACAGGATGCTTGTTTTCACCAGGAGCTATGTTGTCAATTTCTTGTCCTGTTGAATTATTGGAATTATTATTGTGTTCAATAATGATAGGATAATCAGGAATAGCAGACTGTAAGCATGTCTCATTGGCTGGTGATCTGAAGTCATTCAAAGGATCATCTTGTTCTTCCTGTTCATTATCTAAAGTAACTGAACATGTAGTTCCAGGATCGATATTATTGGAATAGTTATCAACATTGTCATATTATCAACATTGTCATTTGGAAGTGAGTGATTTGTAACTGAGCTGTCAAGTTCATTTGGATGTATACCTAGATTTGTGAGATTTGAGTCAATATTTCCACAACAAATGTCAACCTCCTTATATAATGGGTTGTGAACTTTCAGCCAATTTAGTGCAGTTAATATAAATTCAGGACGCACAGCTTGAAAATAAACATGCCCTCTAAACTCAAGTTTCCTTTTTAGTTTTAGTAAAATAATACCAGATCTTTCAGGAGGGCGAGGTAAAATATTGCACGTTTTATCACATTCAACATTCACTCTATTTTTAGAGTGGCATGTTCTGCAAATATACTGTTTGCCATCAAGTGAGTTTTGACGGGTAAAATATACTTGGTGAGAGTATTTAGTTGTTATCAATTTATTGACAGATTTCTTATACAGTGCTCGGTTACATACACAGCAGATATAATAAGGACCTTCTTGTATCTTCTTTTGAAATTGTTCGATACAGGTATCTATATGTCTATTAAGCCTCTGGTGTTTCTTCTCTGCCGACTCCGTACATTGGTATTTCTCCCTCTTTACTTTTAGCAGTTCCTTCTTCTTTGCAACATCCATTGATTTGAACTTATCTGCTTTTTTATTGATTAGTTCCTTCTTCTTTGCAACATCCATTGATTTGAACTTATCTACTTTTTTATTGTTTAGTTCCTTCTTCTTTGCAACATCCATTGATTTGTACTTATCTGCTTTTTTATTGTTTAGTTCCTTCTTCTTTGCAATATCCATTGATTTGTACTTATCTGCTTTTTTATTGTTTAGTTCCTTCTTCTTTGCAACATCCATTGATTTGTACTTATCTGTTTTTTTATTATTTAGTTTCTTTTTCTTTGCAACATCCATTGACTTGTAATTGTCTGAATATTGATTAAGCAGTTCCATCTTCTTTGAAACATCCATTGATTTGTACTTATCTGTTTTTTTATTGTTTAGTTCCTTCTTCTTTGCAACATCCATTGATTTGTACTTATCTGCTTTTTTATTGATTAGTTTCTTTTTCTTTGCAACATCCATTGACTTGTAATTGTCTGAATATTGCTTAAGCAGTTCCATCTTCTTTGAAACATCCATTGTTGAATAGAGGGTTTTTTTCTTTGCTAAGAATTGTTTCTTTTGAACAGGTTCTAATTCTTGATAGTCGATAATTCTCCTGTGTTTTCTCAGAATTTTTTTTCTTTCATTGTTGCTCAGTTGACATGAGCAAGATAAAAATTGTATCTCGTAATGTATATGGCGACAATTAAATTTATTTTCCACAACATCACAGATTATTTCAATAAGACAAGGTATACTCTTTATGTGTTGGATATGTTGAAGTTCAGGTACATGACTGCTATCATAAGCCAATAATGAATACTCAATTATTGTAATTTCTTACGAACTCCTATTAAGCGGCTGACCCCTATTAAGCGACCACTTACGTTTCCCCGAGGGTGGCCGCTTAAGGTGATTCCCTTGAAAAAGAAGCAAATCCTATAATTTTCTATAACTTAGCATGGTGATACATTACGGTATGGAGTTTCAAAGAATGCACTAAAAACAGGGGGTCACCACGCTCATTTTTGCGCTACACTGCTTTGAAATTATGGTATTTTAGGTCTTTCAGTCGAGTCTCGCGTGACATCGGGATCGGGTAAATAATTTTACACAACTTAAAAAACAAACTATTAATAATGAACTAAAGTGTTTGCTATAGCTTTTGTATCTCTAGCCTACCGTCTGATAGTAAGAAAATGCTCGAATTTAGAATAGTTGTCGAAAAATAGAACAAAAAACACAGATGTTCGAACTACCGAGAGGGTCTAAAAATCGATACTCCGTATGCTTTCATTCAATATTTTTTAATGTTTGAAATCCTAACTTTTTTAAAACTTGCTATATACTAAAGAAGACTATAGTGCGATGAAAGTTATTGAATAAAAAATGGAGGTCACCGTGCTCGTTTTCGATTTATTTTGAAAAAACTTCAGTTACACTTGAAATATTTAACGATTTCCAATGGTTTCCAATGTGCGCGAGCTCGATGGCGTAAGTTAGCGCGCGCTCGTCAACTAAAATTTGATTCAGAATCGTGCGCAGTAGAGCGTGCGCAATGCAAAACAAGGGAATTACCTTAATAGGGGTTAGACTGTAATATGGAAATTGAAATGAGTGGACTTTTACAAAATATATATATATGTACATGTAGTACAAAGAAGAATATATAGTATAAAGAAGCAAAATGATAATAAAAAACAGTAATAGAGATACATCAATATTTATATATAATAAACAATTTATTAGTCGGCTAAGCATCTAATAACCTCTATAGATATCCACCTCTCAAAATAAAAGATACCATGAGGGATTGTTCACCAGTAAACTATAAAGGCCTACGGCCTTTATTATTACTTATTATAATTATTACTTATTATTATTACTTATTATAAGCTTAAGTTAAATAGGCTCATGACATGGATAATAATGTGATGGGAGGTAAAGGATTGGTGAACGCCTAGCGTGCATCTGTCGAGTTTTAGATGCACGCGGGAGGTTGCTAAGCACGAAAGAAGCTTCGCCTCGTGCGACTCTAGCTTCTTGAGTGCTTAGCAACCGACCAAGTGCATCTAAAACTCGACAGATGCACGCTAGGCGTTCACCAATCCTTTTATAACATAGCCACAATCAAATGTTAGATAATTATTTGTTTATTTTATTTTAGAAAACTAACTTTCTTGGCCGATCGCGCGATGAGTTAAGACTTACATACCAACGTAAAGAAAAAGCTCAATAAGTTAATTATAAAACGGCAAATTAACACCACATGTTCGGTCATTTTCATACTAGTTCGAGCTCTGAATGAAATAAGTACAAAGTTTTTAAAGTAAATAAGCTTACATTACAAAAGTTTTTGAATACATCTGATTGTTGTACTTGACCGTTGAGTACTTGCGATTTGAGCTAAAATTATTTGCAAGTTTTCGGCAAAGAAACAGGTTGTTTTTGAACGATGGGACAAATTGAATCCTCTTTGAAAATCCATTAACATTTCTTGCAGACATTTTGAGATCCCTTTTCATTTGCTAGTTTGGAGATGGTTGAGAATTCGACGTTTGCACGTTTCCCAAGCTTCAATCATCGACTGTGTACAGTAAGACTTACTTACAGTTGTGTAGTTTGGACTCAGTCGAAGAACGAGTGTTGTAGTCTTGTAGTCAATCTCAGTTCATTTCAATGGCCATAGTCTTGTTGAATCACAACGAAGCGACATTACAAACACCAAAACTTCAGAATTTCCACATATTTTTCTCCGATATTTGAAATATGCCGTGGCACTTGACTTCTTTTTAGAATGATAAAGCGTAATTCCTTTAAATGCATTGTGTTCCTGTCTTTTTTGAGGTTCATTTCGCTCTTTGAAGCGTCTTTCAGTTCATGAAACTATTTGAACAACAAAGTTGGCAAGTGATTTTCCATGACGTCATTAGCGTGCATCCATGGAGAATTGGTGCACGCTCTATTAGCCAATCAGAGCGCGCGTTATATGTTAGATATGTTATAATAAACAATGAGGTCTAAAACAACGATAAAACATCAGTGCATAACAAAGTTGGAATTGCTCCTTACCGCTTTGGTAAAATTATTTACAGAAGTTGTTGTATGAAGTGAGACAGCGACACTAAAGTCTATAACCACGGCTGCGAGGGAGCGGACTACTTTTCTGGAGGCTGCATGTAGCTCCTTCGGCTTCGACGTGTCGCCAGCTGATATCTCCACTTCCAGCCTTCTTTTCACTTTAAATCCAGTTCTGTGAAATTAATAGAAAGAGTGACGAAGAACGTAAGCGGATACACTTTAAGTGTTATATATTAAACATTTAGAGTGGACCGAAGCTACATATGTAAGCTTATTATATTTTTATAGTCTGTTCTGATCGACACATGTACGACCGACCGCACAGTTGCTTCTAAATAGAAATTTTAACAATATAAGCTTACTGACCGCATGTTTGAAGATCATTTGAGTATTGGGCAATATTTTTCAGCAAATGTCAAGATAAAATAAGCTTACATACAAATAAGCACGGCATGTTCTGACTTCTGATATAAACTTAGTGATAGGCATGTTTGCTTACACGCTTCCTCGATCTACGCCCCGTCATTTCTCCCTCATAAAAGCCTTTAAGAAGTTCCTTCTGAACATCTGAGAGTAGATTATACTTCTTTGAAGCCATAACGAAGTATAATGTGGAATATCTTTGAACGAAAATTCACAAGTGAAGCCAGAAAATGCCGAAAGGTGACAGAAATGATCGTACTAGCTCTCCCTCGCAGCCGTCTTTAGTTAACGACAGGAAAGCTTATTCTATCGCGATCTCTTATTGGTCGAAAATAGCAATGAATGACGTACCATCCAATAAGAATGCAGAGAATGTACTCTAAAGCGGGCTGAGCCATTTCCGGGGCCATTTCCTTCGAGTCAACTGCATGGGTGACGTACTTGCATGCAGTGGGACATTTTCAATACCTATGTCAAAATGTCCCCATTGCGAGGATGCCATCTCACAACAGCAACACAATCACTACATGATTACTGGAAGTGAAAAAGGATTTAGAGAATCGTGATTATTTGGGAATCAAGGAAAAGAGTGGCCTACACCAGCTTGTACATGTAGTTTGACCATCCATCCAATCCATCCATCCATCCATCCATCCATCCATCCATCCATCCATCCATCCATCCATCCATCCATCCATCCATCCATCCATCCATCCATCCATCCATCCATCCATCCATCCATCCATCCATCCATCCATCCATCCATCTATATATCTATCTATCTATCTATCTATTTATCTATCTATCTGTAACACTAGCCGAAGTTTGGCAATTTAAAAGTGCAGTCAGCTGCTGTAGTTTAATCATGAACGGCGGTGTCTGGATAATCATGGTTCAATTGTATTCACCTTTGTTTTAACCTCATGCACAAGAAACAACGGAAACAAGATCATCAAATGTTTGAAGTTTAATATTGTATATACTTGTACTTGAGGTAATTAATTTCTGGGTTTTTTTTAATTTACACTATTTTCAAAACAGTAAAACATGTACATAATATTAATACATTTAATTTTATTGAGTAATATCAGGATTGAGGTCCTTCATCACTGACATTACAGAGGCATGAAAGACTTCAGGCACAAGGAAAGTGACATCTCTCTCTATACAAAGATTGGCTTTTACATACAAGGAATCCCATTGTCACATTTGATTATGTTCTTTTCTTTTACTATGCACAAGTTATCATGCAGCAAGATGTAACCATTACTTGTCTTGTCAAGCCAGTAACCAGTGAACCTTTTATTGGGTGTAATTCTAGAAAGACATGAAAGTTTATCTGTAGTATAAAATAGCCAATATGGCTCATCAGATTCGTTGAAGCAAGGGATCACAACCCCCTTATCATTGTCATGTGATAAGAATACTTTCAAATTATCACCCAAGGCAACCCATGCATCATCATCAAAATATGGTCTTCCGTGGCCTAGTAACAGAAGGGTATCTTCGTGAGTAAGAGAGAAATTCACAATTTCTAAGTGGTGTTCCTCAATCAAAAATGTATGATCTTTAAGGGCATTCTCTGCCACTTCTGCACCCACAATTTTTGAAAGAACTTGCAAAAGTACTGACGAAATATTTTGCACATCAGTTTCATTCGGTTGATCAAGTTGGCCAATATCAGCACTGATATCAGTGACCCCTTGTTTCTCTGGTTGCAGGTTTAAGTGGAACTTAATTTGATCTTTCCCGGCTTCCATGATTTTTTTCAACTGTTTGGTGCCATATCCACTTGGTTTTCTAAATGGCACTCCCTCAGGAAGCCCTGTAACAGAGAAACCACCTTTTGAATACGGCACTCTGCTAGGTTTGCCAACAGCTGTACCTGAAAAGTTAAAACAAAAGAAATTAAACATTGTGACTAATACCGTTGATTGGATACATTAAGATTGCAAATCTATAAGCATGAACTGACAGGGATCTTATATTTGTCTATCTTTCTATGGTAATTAACTGAATATACAGCAGTGGGGGGTACTTGACCCATGTTTGGGTATAGGGGTGTGGCCGCTGAGGGTTTGAAACCCTGACCCGCGGTTTAGGACAAGAAAATCTAAAATACTTACCAAAAAATCTAAAATACCTAGGACAACCACACCCTCTATTTTAGGACTCTGTTTAGGACAAAGAACAAAATACACACTGTCTTCTTTTACACAATTTTAGCGTTTCGGATGGCTAAATACCGGATAAAACCATATTTAACGATGACAATCGTGCATTGCCATACCCTGTTTAGGACAGACTCACATCAAATTATATACCCTGTTCAGGACAGAGAGGCCAAAAACCATACTTTGTCCAGCGGCACGTCCCCGCATAGCCCATATATCGGAGTACCCCCCCCCCCCCCCTTTTTTTAAGGCTATAACCTGGATTAATGATTTATATGCGTTCGTTTTACCTGGATTAGAGAATAAAATGGCCCAAAACCTGGACCCTGTACCGCCGCACATATATATCATGTAATTATTGGGATCCCCCCCCCCCCGGGTGGTAATACCAAATGCACCTAAATATTAACTACACCAAGTTTAAGCAAGAACACTGAATGCACAAAAAACTCTTATACAGTTAGACTAGAGCCTAGAGGATGGGCCCAGGTAGTCATTATGACATATCATATTGTCTAGTATATACATAGGCACACCCTCAGGGGGTGGGGGTGTGACCTCGTGCCCTAAGTATTGGTGCCGACGGTCACAAGACACTCTCGCAGCCAATCATATTTCTAGGCATAGAAACAGCCACATTGCTCAATTCATTCAGGGGAATAAGTTAGTCACACACTATCAACAGGGCCGTACATAACCCAAAATTCAAAGGGGGCAGTACGTATTTAAAAGCGAAAATTAAATATAAATAGCACAGTTCTCAGTACGTTTTGGTATCTTTTTCCCCCTGTGTTGTGTACGGCCATGATCAGCTTTCAACTTCAGTTTGAATAGCCCAATATCTATCGGCCCGCAATTATCGTAACATAGTTGGCTAACTATTCACCCACCCACACACCTAGGCAGTCTTGATTTGACCATTATTGTATTGCAATTGTAAGATGTCAGTATAGTAGGGGAATGACTGCATTTCATATAATCAATTATAATATAGCTTGTATTACATGGTAAGCTCGCTCTAATAGGCTGATTCCCTGTCAAAATCTACGATCTATTATCCCGGTAAACACACGGTTTTTGAAGCGCGTTTCAAAAACACAACAGAGGCAACTTTTTTGCCATCTTTGGCTAGCTATATCATAAAAGCAATAGATGACAAATTTCCTCCGACTCGTGATTTTCAAACTTTTCTCAGTCGTGTTCTCCCAATTGAGGCTCCCAACATCCCTCGTAATCTCCGGGTATGGTTTTCACAATAACGTAACGTACACAAGCGTTTAATAATTATTATAGTCTGTTCAGTTCGCCAAATAAAACTGACAGCCGCAGAAAGAACGTTTTTTACTGATGGACTGTTTAATTATGTTTTTAGGTTAGGTCTGCATGGGATAGGGAAGGGATAGGGTGTGGAAAATCGCATTTTTAGGTCTGGAATAGGGTCAGGGTTTTGAGATGTCCGCGTGCCGCGGCACCACACCCCTACCCGAAAATATAATCCAGAGTTACTACCTCCCCCCGGATCTATTTCGCCAATAAACCACGGAAATTTGTCTTCTTTTGCTTAAATAATCATTATTCTTATCGTTGCCGGTGAAGGATGAAGGCTTTATTTTTGACATTCATGGATGAGGTCCATGCCATCAATCAATTAATTAAGTTTCTCAAGTTTCGGCATTTTATACTTACTGTAATTTACATTGAACAGTTTGGTGACATCTTCATAGGTATAATCCTCTTTCTGGCAAGCTATAATGTTTTAAAATAAATAAAGTTAATACATTTTCACATGGTCCAATCTAGGGGGGGGGGGGATCTAGGGGGGGGGGATCTAGGGGGGGGGGATCTAGGGGGGGGGGGATGGTTTGGGTTGGGTTCCTATTATACTTTCACTATTCAAATACTAAATAATAAGTTACCAAAATGCTCTTTAAACTTGAGAACAACATCATTGTTAGAAAACAAAAAAGATTGGCCAACTGCGGAACCAAAGTTAAATAATTCTCCTGATGGGTCCATAAGATTTCCCGCTGTTTCACATCCTAAATCTTCAAGGAATGTCATCTATAGCACAAAATAAAATAAAGTGCAGGTGCTTGTTTAATTCATAGTGAACATTTTAACCATGCATGATCTTTTAATCGAGAAAAGCTTGGATCAATTCTGGCTAGTACATATATTAGTTTAGAAATGATTTATATATTATTTCATTTCAAATACTCACTTCTGCAATGAGTTGCTTCTTGTGTTGCTTAATCACCAATTGGCTTTCTTCTTTGGTGATCTTGGAAAGATCTAAACACCTCATTGCCTTGGCTTTTACAGAAAACTCCTCCTTTTCTTTATTTGGCATGGCTTGCCAAACATGTGACGCTTGTGTGTTTTTTGCAGACATGCTCACACCAGCACATTCAGCTGTAAAATTTTATGTGATAGTTAAAATATTTATTTTCAATAAACAAATTTAAGTTTGACTGAGAAAATCAAAGTTAAAGTTTATCCAAATCAGGATGAATTTTATTGTGTTTTGCTCATGTATAATTATTCATGAATTAATAACTACACATGTCAATCAGGGTTTTTTGGCCATGCATGGGGGAGGGGAGAAGAGGGAGTCAGAGAAAAGAAGAAATGCCCTTCTTCTTCATAGTTTGTATAATTTGTATGTATAGATTATTATTTTATAGTATATAAAATAGCAGCATGTCGTTGCGCTTCACTAGCAGCATGACGTGTGCAATTTGCTCCTGTTTTTAAACGTTTTTATTTCTATATTGTCGTTTACTAGTCTGATATGTTTGACTAAGAAGTTCTTACAAGGCTCTATTCCACCATCATGGAGAGAATATCATATTCTACTGGTCGCCTCTGGTATTTCATCTCATCTTTAGCGAAAGCCCCACGACTTAAAGCTGATATCTGGACCAACATAAAAGCCGCTGGAATTACACGCAGCCCTACTCGTCGAGGCTGTAGAGCTGGCGCTAATAAGATTAGGCCAATAAGATCTATATCGGGTTTTGGTAATAACTGCAACAATTCTGCTGGAAATCGAGTTTTAAATCAGTTCTATCGCTCTGTGTGTTCATTTTGGTATATGCAAATGAACCCCAACTCAGTGAAATGGAACAACTCCAGTGGAACCTCATCAAGGCTCATTGTTCAACTCTCACATACTGATGATGTGATTAAATCTCCTTTGACGAATGTATCTGACGTTAATACTACAAATCATCGTTTGAACTGTCGTGAATCTAATGTTGGAAAAGCTTCCTTCTGTTTGCTGAATGCTAGATCTGTCCTAAATAAGACTTTAATTATCAAGGACTTTATTGTCGACAATAACATTGATTTTATGGCATTGACTGAAACATGGCTCAGACCTAATGACATTGATGATCTTATAATCCGTGACCTCTGTCCTACTGGCTATACTATGCATAATGTACCTCGCGAAACCAGAGGTGGTGGCGTTGCTCTTCTATATAAGAAATCCTTCAACATGAAAACACAGGAACTCAGTGATATATCATATAAATCGTTCGAATGTTCTGATATGGTACTGAATCATATGGGAACTAGTCTTAGACTTATAACTGTCTACCGTCCTCCTCCATCATCTTCCAACATTGTTACCATGGAATTGTTCTTTAATGAATTTACTAACTTCCTTGAACTATTGGCAACCACACCTTGTTCGTTACTCATCACTGGGGATTTTAACTTTCATGTCGATGACTGTAACGACTCTGCTGCCAAGAGATTTATTCAACTACTGCAATCATTCAATTTGGTTCAGCACGTAAATGTTACTACCCATAGATGCAGCCACACACTCGACCTTATTATAACTAGAGCTGATGATGGTATTGTTAGTGGCCTTTCAGTATCCGATCTGGTGATATCTGATCATTTCCCAGTTTTATGTAACTTATCCATTAGAAAACCGCCAAACACGAGGAAGGAAATTAATTACAGGAAAACCAGATCTGTTGATATGCAAGTACTTCGTCAAGACATCATTAACTCCTCCTTGTTAACTCTGTATGATTCATCTTGTAATCTTAACGAACTTGTTGATCGTTACAACAAAGACTTGCTGTCTATTTTGGATGATCATGCACCTTTGAAGAAACGATCCATACTTATCCGCCCTAATGCACCTTGGTACTCAAATGACATCTCGATTCAAAAATCGAAGAGAAGAAAGCTTGAACGTCGATGGCGTAAATCTAGATTGACCACTGACCACGACCTGTACGTCCAACAATGTAAGATCGTCAATGACATGCTAACTACATCAAAAATGGAGTACTACTCTAACTTAATCGAAGATAACCAACATGATCAGAAAGTACTATTCAGCACTGTTGGTAAACTACTGCATCGCAAAGCAGATCGTCTTCTACCAGGTCATACGAGTCTTGTTGAACTCAGTAATAGGTTTGCTGATTTCTTCACTACAAAGATAACGTGTATCAAGGAAAACTTAAATGTTAAATGCGTGAATGCCATAAATCCCTTTATGGACTCTCATCCTTGCCCAACAGAATTCAACAAGTTTGTTCCTATTACTGAACTCGACTTATCTAAACTGGTTGGCAACTCATCATCCAAGTCCTGTAGTCTTGATCCGCTACCTGCATCATTATTGAAGAACTGTTTTGACATCTTGCTACCTGTCATTACTAGAATCATCAACTTGAGTTTAAGTCAAGGTGTGGTCCCTTCCCAATTGAAAAGAGCTGCTGTCACACCCATAATCAAGAAGCCATCGTTGGACAGTGAAATCTTGCAAAACTATAGACCAATATCTAACTTAACATTCATATCAAAGTGTATTGAAAAGGCTGTTGCATCTCAACTTAATCGCTACATCATATCTAACAATCTGGATGAAAAGTTTCAATCAGCGTACAAGTGTTATCACAGTACAGAGACTGCTTTACTTAGGGTTCAAAACGATATACTTCGCTCTGTTGATGACAAAGGTTGTGTTCTACTGCTGATGCTCGACCTTGCAGCTGCGTTTGATACTGTCAATCACAACATCCTCCTAAACAGACTCCACAATCGCTATGGTATTGCAGATAAAGCCTTTTCCTGGTTCCATTCATATCTCAATGGTAGGTTACAGCATATTAACTTGGATGGATACACTTCCACTGATCATGTGGTAAGCTGTGGTGTCCCACAAGGGTCAGTACTTGGGCCGATCCTTTATTCATTGTATACATCCCCACTTGGTGACATCATGAGCTATCATCAGATGAGTTATCATTTTTACGCTGATGACACACAAGCCTATTTATCGTTCCAACCAACCATACCTGGTCACATGGAAATGACGACAGAGAAACTCCAAGCATGTATGCACTCTATAAGTAATTGGATGTTGACTAATAAATTGAAACTAAATGATGATAAGTCTGAGCTATTGGTCTTAAGGGCTAGCCATCGACCTCATCCTCAGCTTGACAATCTACTGGTTGGTGATGAATATGTCACACCGTCTCGCAGTGCTAGGAACATTGGCGTGGTTTTTGATGACACTATGTCCATGGAGAGTCAAATTATGGCCATCTGCAAGTCCTGCTTCTACCACATCAAATGTATATCTCGTATTAGACGATACCTTAGCTTTGAAGATACTAAAAAACTTGTCCATGCATTTATTATATCTAGAATTGACCATTGCAATTCACTGTTATATGGTCTACCAAATAATCTTATTGACAGACTTCAGTACGTTCTTAACTCGGCTGCTAGGCTTATAACTATGACTAGAAAATTTGATCACATTAATCAATCATTAATAGATCTACATTGGTTGCCTGTTAGGCAACGTATTGAATTTAAGATAGCTCTTATTACGTACAAAGCATTAAATAGTTTAGCACCATGTTATATAAGGAATCTCATCTCGCCATATGTGCCTACTCGTTCACTCCGTTCTTCCTCAAAGAATTTACTACAAGTAATTAATTACAATCTTAAACGTTATGGTTACAGAGCCTTCTCGGTCTGTGCTCCATTAAAATGGAATTCACTTCCGATTAATGTAAGACATAGTCCATCTCTTGAGGTGTTCAAGAAAGAACTTAAAACTCATTTATTTAGGTTAGCTTATTAATATTGCACATATTATATTATTTCTTAGGATTTTTTTTAATTGCATTACAATACATTGTATTTAGGCCTAATTTAATGTTTTAATAGCTCTAATTATATATATTATTATTTTTATTATTATATTATATATTTATACTGTAAATTATATAAACAGCGCTTTGAGCACAAGAAAAAGCGCTATATCAATAATAAAGTTATTATAAAGTTATTATATGCATGAGGGCCACCTGAAAATTATAATAACAATGGGTGCGAAGGAGCTAAATTCAGCATGGAGCTCCATCGAGCTGAATACCTCGCTTCACCACACACTTTCTTGTCAAACCGGTTTCCGAACGTTATGTAGTAAAAATACTGGGAAGCCATTCTAGTGTAAGACTTGTGGATGCAAATAAAATGAGTTAATTGAAAATTGAATTATAGATATTAAAGTCTTAAGTTAAGTTAATTGAAAATTGGTTATTTTAAATCGATTTCCAAAGACAACTCACCGGATTTGAAATATTCTGAACAAAACACGTTGAATAAGCCACTTCACGCTTTCGTCCGCCATTTTGAATTGGGGCAAACGCGCGTAAATTTATAGAAATCTGGATCACTTTGGCTAGCCGTAACTCCGCTCGAGTTTGATGGATTTTCAAAATTTAAACTTCGATAATCGGCAGGCATGCATGCCAGTTGTTGGAGTGAAAATAAGACCAATGTAGGTGTTTTAACTACCTTTTACGAGTCAATCTTCTTTTCACCAATGTATCTTAAAAATTCGAGCTAATTTGCATATTCACGTGCCGAACGTATTATTTAGAAAACAAAAATCTTTTTTTCTCGAATTGTAGCCTTCCAATACCCATCATATTATAGGTCATATATAACAAAGAATACATCTTGTCTAAAATGGTAAGTTTGTGAAAATCCAACGAAATCGAGCGGAGTTACGGCAAGCCAAAGTGATCCAGATTTCTATAAATTTACGCACGTTTGCCCCAATTCAAAATGGCGGACGAAAGCGTGAAGTGGCTTATTTGCTGGGGCCCTTGAGAGATGTTGGAAGCTTAATTTTTTTTCCACTAGCTGTGCTGCCGTCGTCTTGATGTCCAACTGCTTCTGAGCGTCTTTTAGCAGCGTAATTACCTATCCATTTCTAGAATTAAACATTAGACAACATATTGATATTAAAAACACATACAGATCAGGCTCTAGTATAAAATTATAATGGCATCTACCGATCTACATTTATTTTAAGCTTTTACTATAAGCCTTTTAGCTTCAATATAGCCGTTATTCAACGTGCTTCGATCGATCAGTTTATCATGTAATTTCAAATCTCATAGGACAAAAAATGGTTATCATAGCTGAAAAGAGCTCGTTGAAATTATTTAAAATGTGAAGTTTGGAAAAGATCGCTTCGCAAATTGCGAAGATATGAATTTTCAAAAATCGAAATTATATATGAAAACCTCTCAGATTTCCAAAGGCCTCATATGACATTTCGATTTATGAAAATTCATATCTTCGCAATTTGTGAAGTGATCTTTTCCAAACTTCACATTTTTAATAATTCCAACCAGCTCTATTCAGCTATGATAAAGCTTAACCATTTTTTTTTGTCCTATGACATGTTTTTTGAAATTACATGATAAACCCTCATTTCCACCGATCGGTTTATTCTTTGCATGTTTGTGTGTCGAATGAAAGCTTTATTCATTGTAAATCAAAAGAATGTGACATTTTTTCTTATTGTTAAAGTATTTCCACTATACGTACCTTAACTTTATCGACACCGAGATTCGTCTCCTTTGCCGCCTCTTTGATTTGCTGCTCGTAAGCTGCCGCCTTACTCACCATTCCATCTCTGTAATACTTTACTAAAATGTCTCTTTGAGAGTCTGTGATTTTATTGTAAGTACCACGGACACTCATGACCGCTTGATTCAGAAAGTGCCTGTAAACTTTGGTTTGAAGTAGATAAGGTTTGTAAAATGACCGGCTTTTTTCTCAAACGATCCGCGCTAGCAAAGCGGGGAAATTTCGAAGAAGCTGCCAGAGCGTAGCTACGTTTTGATTGGATAAGAAATAACAATTGCATTGTATGTATCCTCGGATGGTGGAGATTGTAATCTAAAGTGGGTTTGACCCGCAGATCTAAATTTAAACTTATGGGTTGAAGCCGGTTTAGACTGTATTAATAGTACATGTATTTACAGTGAATCGATTGTTAAGTTCTTCCATAATAGGCATATTATTCTCTTAAACTAAACTTCCACAACTTACAACTCCTCTAATGTGTACCCCTTTCACTTCAAATACACTGTTACCAGCTGGATACAACATCTGAAAATATTGCACTAAACTACTGATAGACGATACTTCCAATAATACACAAGAGCCTTGAGAATGACTGAAACCATATAAATCCCTAGCATGAGAATCAAATAATTTAAACCGACCATCACCAATACAGTAAATACCAACAGCAATGCATCCTATTGTTAATATAAATGAGTTATAATTTCTCATCAACAGAGATTGCAAAGCTCTATGCAGGGACATGCAGAAATTATAATTCTCAATTGACATGTCACCATGTACATTACCTGTGTAACTGTCACTGTATTCAAGTTGATAGTCAGTATCAAACACTGAAAGCATTGTTGGCAATTCTGTCAACATTAAAAATGATTGTCGGGCTAATTGTGATAAATTTGAGTACAACTGGTTCCCAATGTTCATAATATGTACCAAGTCTGTAGGTGATGTAATTGATTGTGTACTATTGTATATCAGTGCACATAATGACATAGCTACACATTGTTGTCCTGCGCTTTGACCAAATACCACAATACTACCTTGACTATAAGGTGCCTTTACTGTTTTATTGGGATCAATCAATGGAGTGGGACCAGGATTTTTTTCTACATCTGTACACAATGCAGATTGACACAATACTTTCCTGTGATTAAGATCTTTGTGGGAAACCATATATATGTGTGATATTATAGCATTACATTTCACTTTAATATGTCTTTTCAAACCCTTTACTATTCTCATTTGTTGTGGAGACCCATAGGTAGTTTTGCTGAAAGAATGTCTTCTACTTCTGTAGTGTACTTTGCATTTAACATCAGAGTAAGAGTAAACATTCAGGGCAATAATACGTATATTCTTGAGAAAAATATGAATATTTGACGATGCTAGAACCTGTTTCTTGATGATACGTCGAATGTACTTTCTTAATTTCCTACTACTTTTTTCGGAAAATAGACGTCAAGCTTTTGAAAGAAATTCTGCTTGGCTCTCGATCACGATGAGCATGGCGGTGTATTCTACTACTAGTACTAACCGTGCACGTACTATCACAAGCAACAAACATGGCATAGCGAGATCTTACATTGTTTATTGTATTCAATTCATGATTATTGACATTCAGCTTAACTTGTACACTGGCTTCAGATATATTTACAAAGGCATCTATAGCACTTAGTCTATTTTCAGTCAAACTTGCTTGTTCACCTTGATAGTTGGCCATGACGGTATGACGGTGATAACGACGGTATATGCACTCCATTAAAACTCTCTCTTTGATATAGAAAAATACTATTTTTAACAGCATTAACACAATAAAAAATATAAACAGAATGTAAACAAGGATTGACTTCATTTTCGCCTCAGATTTGTGTTCTTCTTGATGCGATTTCAAAGTTGTTTTCTCATCTTTGGATTTGTTCATGTTGGAATCACACTTCTGAATCAGTACATCTGGCTTCAAGTTGTGGTGTACATGCTTGGCTAGGCAGTACTCAGTTGAGTTCACATTTAAGTCAACATTAGAGTTCATTTGTATTATAGTTCTTGAGTTCATTTGATTTGCTTTTGAGCTTGAGTTTAATTGATTACCTTTTGACTTTGAGTTCAATTGATTTGCTTTTGATGAGTTCATGTAAAGGCCCTGTCGAAAACGCTCAACATCTTTTAGAGTGGGCCCACACGAATCGGCGTATGCGTTTGTATGTGAGAGCGTATTTAAGAGGAACTGATGGATGGCTTGCCTTGGATACAACATAATTTCTCTTCTGCACAGGTCAACTGCTTCTTTCACTTCTAGTCGTCGAATACGATGACTTAGCAATATCTCAGTATCTGCCCTGAGCGAACAATACTTCGGATTAAGTTCGATATACGGTCGGAAACTATTTGACACGTTTGTGGCGCCATGAATATGCAACCTCAAGTGACCTCAAGTACGTTTAAAGATGTAATACAGACGTACCTCCACGAATCTTTATGAGTCATCGACACAAATAGTTTCTCGTCACGCAACTGTCATTGTCATAATACCCGACTATACGCTCATTGAGCGTCTTCTTCTGCAACAGATCCCTAATATCTAATGACGTTTTGATTTGATGATTGTATTTTTGCCGTTCACTGACTTGTTTTCAGCGTGGAAATTCTGCTTTAAATATCATTGCGCGGCGGTTCTAAAATTAATGCGCTTTTCTATTGTGCAAGTATATAAATAGGCTATTAAAACTACTTTGGCATGAACCCAAATTTCGGACATTGACCTTGCTCGCCTTTGCTTTGATGAAGTTTTTTGAAGTACGATTTCTACGATTTCTTTTCCTTCTGAATTTTTCAAACGTCGAATCAAATAAACATTCATTATATATCTGAGAAATGTGTTTCGTTTTACTGTCGGATACTTTTTAAACGGTTTTTCACGGCGCGTGACGACAGTCAGGCAGCAAGCAAAGCGATAATAGCTATCAAAACAAAATCTACTGAAAAATCAAACCCTTGCTCTCTAGCTTCAGAGACATAATACGAAGCTGCTCAGGAACGGGTTATTAACGGCATGTTGCTTTCAAAACTAAGATTCAAATCTACTTGAGTCCTGTGTGTCGTTTGTTTTTTCTTATCTGCTGAGTAATCTTGAAACTCGATACGATTAAATACGTCGCATACTTTCTTCATTCTTTGACCAAACAAAACTACAACTACTACTACTACTACCGAAAAACCCATTTTATAACTCGGGCTTCCTTCGGAAGGGCCCGAGTAATTATTTTGCACGTACCAATATCAAAAATAATTGTCTGATAAAAGTCATCACGGAATGTTATTTCAATTGAGCAGTACATGGACTTCAGGAATGCTTTGTGCTCCGCTGTGTACATTGGCTATTATTATCCCTTCTCTGGGAAGATCAATAACAATATCAATCTTTTTCTTTTTTGAATAATGATAAAATGATGGCCGAATGGATGAGCTAAAATATACAACTTACACTCCAGCCCGCAGGGGGAGACGGTTCGGGATGTTTTTTCTTGGGGGGGGGGGGGGGGGGTTTTCTTGGGGGGGGGGGGTGTTTTTTTCTTGGGGGGGGGGGGGGGAGTGGAGGGTGGGGGCTTGGAACTCTCAAATAAAGAGTGATGTGGATGCTCGTCGTAAATATTGTACCCGAGAATGAACAAAAGAGTTTAATTATAAATGAAAATTAATTAGCTTCCTGACAAGTAGGTCAATATTATTTATTCTAATAACACCCTCAGCGGTAATTTTAACAGGCACGACGATGATCCCCACTTTGTAGAGTCTCCCAACCCAGAAACTTCCCCCTCCAACACCTCCATCACCGCCCCCCCCCCCCCCTCCCCCCCCCCCCCCCCCCCCCCCCATCAAGGATCTACAGCCGTAATATGTCTTCATATGCCCAATCAAAAAAATCACCTTCATATGCAAATATCAAAAAAATCTTGTGACATGACAAAAGGTGTGCACTTATGGCAGAAGGGCAAAGACACAAATAGGAAACAAAATATGGCTGCTTCTTTTGAATGCATCTAGCGTGGCAATGGAAGTACACATTCGATAATTTTGATGCCACATCGCCGTTGGCTGTTTGATACTCTCGATTCATCTTTGTGACTATCACCAAGTCGTATGGAGGATTTCCAATACAACCGCCCGGTTTCAAATTCTGCATACACCCATAGCATTTCGATACTTGGGAAGGGCAAAACTGTAACAGGTAAATATAGAAGGCGCCAACCGGGGGACTGGGATATCCCGGCTTTGGTTGGAGCGGGACTCCAGCGTTGTAGGTCTGTGTTTGGGGACCACCAAACGAGGCAACAGTTCCAGAAGAGGCTCCAGCGTTGTAGCCTGTGGATGGAGACCACCAAACGAAGCACCCGTTCCAGAGGAGGCTCCAGCGTTGTAGGCCTGTGGATGGGGACCACCAAACGAGGCAACAGTTCCAGAGGAGGCTCCAGCGTTGTAGGCCTGTGGATGGGGACCACCAAATGAGGCAACAGTTCCAGAGGAGGCTCCAGCGTTGTAGGCCTGTGGATGGGAACCACCAAACAAAGCACCCGTTCCAGAGGAGGCTCCAGCGTTGTAGGCCTGTGGACGGAGACCACCAAACAAAGCACCCGTTCCAGAGAAGGCTCCAGCGTTGTAGGCCTGTGGATGGGGACCACCAAACAAACGAGGCAACAGTTCCAGAGAAGGCTCCAGCGTTGTAGGCCTGTGGATGGGGACCACCAACCGAGGCAACAGTTCCAGAGGAGGCTCCAGCGTTGTAGGCCTGTGGTTGGGGACCACCAAACGAAGCACCTGTTCCAGAGGAGGCTCCAGCGTTGTAGGCCTGTGGTTGGGGACCACCAAACGAAGCACCCGTTCCAGCCGATACATTTGTTTGGAGGCCTGGAAATGTGGTAACTAATACTGGCTGTTTTCCCCTGGCACGCTTTCTTTCCCTAGCTGCTTGGCCTCCTTTTCTTCCCGCGCCATTTCGTGTATTGCTTTTGACTGACAACTGATGGAGGTTTGGTAGCTCAACATTTCTTTCTAAGAACTCTATGTACTCTTTCAGTACATGATTCACCTCCGCTGTGGCCACGGTATGACAGCACAATTTAAGGTATGCATATTGAGCGCACCCAGAATCACAAGCAAAGTTGCGACCAACTGCATTCTTTTTCATTGGTAGTAGTGTCACCACTAGTGGTTTACTGGGCTGCTTGGAATAGTACACTTGTCTGGCAAATGGACAGCTTGACCCAGCTACGGGTTGAATGTAACCTGGTGAGCCTACAATTTCCCGCGATTCTTTCCACATTTTTTTCAGCGAGTATATGGATATGTTGGGAATACTGTCGTAACCCATTGAAAGAAGTGGCATTGTGGAACTGGGTTGGGTCGAGGGATGCTCGAACATGGCTCTATCTTCAGTCAATTCGACTCCCATGACAACCTTCATGTGTGCTTCTCTTTGTTGAGGCGTCATTTTAAAACCAGTCAGGCCTTTCCAGGAATCCGAATCCCGGTAGAAGTTGCCATTCACCGGTTCGTGCCACGGCTTTGCGTAGCAGGTCTTTGTGCCGGTCAACAATAACTGACACATTGTCTATGAAATCCGGCAATTCACTTTCTTGATATTTGACTTGGTCTTTGATGACTTCATTCATGCATTCACTATTATTCTGGTAGTAAGGCTCAGGAGGAGAACCCAAACCAACGTCTCTCCTTAGGGACGACAGCATATGACTTTGCATGTCTGATGCCTTCTGTTTGCAGAACCACTCATGGAAAGCGGGCTCAGATCCGCCGGAAGTAGCTCTTTTTCCAATTGGTCCCATTTCTCCTATAACATCAACATATATTTAACAAATAGAAAACGTTTCCCGTGTTTACATAGCCTGATATAAACACTCGGGAAAGTTTGGGAGAAGTCTCGAGCTCTGTGTAAAACCTCGCCGGTTATCAGGCTATGTAAACACGGGAAAACGTTTTCTATTTGTTTTATAAAATAGAAGACGAAAGATAAGAGGGAAATAATAACTTTATTATGAATATCAATTACTGAATTCTCCTTACATTGCTCGAGATGTCACGACGGCCAATCAGATTCCGTTTTACAATTTGTACAAACGTACGGACGGCAATGCAAACTGAGCACGAAATAGTCGAGTGAAAAAGCTTTCGATATCGAAGAATCTACTTTAATACATAAAATCTGGTACTTAATATAGAGAAGAATGACTGTAAGTGATAAAATAAGACTTCAAAGAAGACTCTCAAACACGAAAATCAAGTCAAAAACGTCAAATCTTTGAGTGAACTCGTGGCGTTCGGTTCACTTGTGGTTGATAGCGATGTTTACAGTGCCAATGGAGCATCCGTCAAACATGGTACCAAAGGTCATATCTTGACTGGTAAAAGCAGAGCTCTGAGTGTAGCTCTGAGATGTCTGCATTCCGCTACGACTAGGCTGACTTTCGCTTGGGATAAGTGCTTGAGAAATTACATCACTACACTCTGCTGGAGCTGACTTGATGATGGCCTGGAGTTGTAGCACTTTAGCGACATTTCGTTTCTGTGACCAGATATGGCCATTATATGGCGGTTAGCTAATCCAGCGTTGGACCACAAAGTGATTGCTGTTGCCCTAACGCTGTGGTTGGTATAGACCTTGGACAGTTTTGCAGAGACACTGATATCTTTCATCATCCCTCCGAGTGTGTTTACTCCAAGGCAACGATTTTCGTACCAAAATGACTCTTCTGGACTCGACCAATTTCGCTTAGGCAACTGAAAAAATGCATTGCATTTTGGATTAAGCTTGGACAGGTAAAGGCGTAGAGCATTATAGCCATCATTGGGATCGTCAGTCTGGTACATTCGGGCTTCTTTTTCAAAGCTTTGTTGGTCACTGATTCCACCCTGGTGATTCTTGGTAGCTTCGTCGTGCGCCATTCTAGCGTACGGTTTGTTATTTTCATCTGTCGAGAACTGGAAACTTGATTTTGTCAGGCCCCTTTGACCTTCACGGCCCCTGCGACACCAATAGATGGTAATGTGGAACCAGATGTTTCTTACAAGGCCAAGAGGAGTACAGCAGGAGAGTGCATTGCTTGATTTTAGTTTCTTCAGATCTTCGGCTTCAATGACAGGTTTGTGTTTAACATTTTCTTTTCCCCATTGCTTGAGTTGCTTTAGCTTAGCATCCAACATCAAGTTAGACTTTTGAAAGGATGGGTTGGAGGCTATTTTAATTCCTTTATTGTATGGGGGGCTGTTGAGGTATCTTTCGATGCCACTTCGGAATCCAAGTAGTGTACTTCTGCTGTATTCCTCGCCATTTTGATTTCTCGACTCGGCGTAAAAGAGACGCAGGATTTCGTCTAGCTCTTCGATGCATAACTCATGGAGTTCTTTGGATATTTTCTTTTCACTAGCCCAAGCTGAAAGAAAGTGACATTAAAAAAGTCATTGCTAATCGATGGTATACTTTTAAGTTAGATTGGTAATCATTCAGCTGAATTATTAATTTGTGAAAAGTGACAGACCTTACATCCTTGGCCGTCGTTTTGAAACAATCGTACGTGCTGTGACTCTTGTTGAAACATATTTTCTAAACTCTATTTCTTAAATAAAACAATGAAAATTGATATATTATTTCATTAATTGTGCTGTGAACTTACCACTGTATACTGAGATACAGTATTTTGTCGCGACATGGTGCACAGTACCTATGTCGTTACCAAATATATCACGTAAAAAGGCGGAATGAAATTGTTTTGCCACGCCAAGTGAGGATAGCTTGTCTTTGATGTTAATAATAATAATAATAATAATAATAATAAGTTCTTTATAAACGCATCATACAATAGTCTCGATGCTTTTTGGTCATGAAGTGTCCAAAGCATCTCAGGAACTTTGCACTATGGCATGGCTTGGATAACCCTTGATGCAACGCTTTCTCTCCATCAGTACCAAAGGCTTGGATGTCCGAGAGAGACGGTCGAAGCTCTACTAGTGACGACATCATGTAGTAGTAGTTGGAGAACTGCTTTCGCCTGTGAACCAGTAGCGGTCCCATGACGACGGGGTGTTTTCCAGTGCGTTTGCTTTTCACCAGCCCGTGCTCGTGTGTCATTACAGTGACGTCAAATGCTCCCAGGTTAAAGGTGGGATCGACTGACACTATTTTGAATATGGCAGGATTAGTTGCATTGCGTTGCTCACGCAGTTGATGTTCTGTGGCAAGAACGCACATAGCATACTATTCGCGGCAGTCCCTTTCATGCTCGTAGTAAGGAATGGAGATAATGACCGTATTCAATGGAGACTGAAATAAAACTGAAAAAGGGGGAGGGAAGGTGCGGACTAGAATTGAATGCGGCGTCAAGGAAGTGAGCACGAAAGAGATCAGCTTGACTGAGTGGGCGACATAATGCTAGTTACTTGAATTGGGCAGAGTTGATTAGTGGGCGTTCCTTATATACTCGCTCTGCAAGGGACTGGTGCGAATAGCATTCTATTCGCGGCAGTCCCTTTCATGCTCGTAGTAAGGAATGGAGATAATTCCGACCGCGACAAGGGCCGGTGAAACACCAAGTTCCATTCCCAAGACAACTAGTACGCCAATACTCAAACTACGAGACCACACCTCTATAAGGAGCCGCAAATACTCAAACCATGCCGTAGACCACACCTCTAAGGGGCCGCCAAAACTCAAACAAAAGGAGCGCCAAAACTCAACAAACACTTACTATAGCGTACACCTATAACTCACGGAACTCCGGTCGGACAAATTCGTACTTAATAAGTCCAAACCTCGTCGGGTGCCGACGTAGAACGATTTAGCTTTAATATGAAATAAATCATCACTCAAGCTCAAGAATGGTGAGATTAGGCAACATGCCAACCTATACCAAGATGTTCAACACTTTCGCAAACTCCTTGACTGCAAGGATGGCTAAAAAGTAAGCTTTAGACTGCTTCTTGGGAGAGTGCAACTTATCCGAGAGAGTGACAGAGTACGGGGGATGCAGCCATGCGTTCAAATATAGCCAGGGCTTCGTATATCGACATTCTTGTAAAAGGGACAAAGCAAAGAAAGTGGTCTGTGCTATCAAGGACAAACATTATACTTTAAATACACTGTCGTAAAGAAAACAACGAGCTTCCGAATAATTTAGAAAACGTGAATGATACAACTAACGTAACAGAGTGACGCTCAAAACTTTGAAGAATAACATAATTAGAACACTGTATCACGCCCAGCTACCATCCCTTGGGTAGTCATGATAAATAAGGGAGCCAAAAAGAAAACGATAAAGAGCCTTATGTAAGGATTAGCCTCATAATTGTTATGATGAAGCAAAAGGACCCACCCAAGGGATGGCAGCCTGAGCGTCAGTAATCCGACTAGGGTATTAGACACCCTTTCAGGCTACCATAGGCAATGGAAATATATTGAAAACAAAACAAAACTGACCAACGGTCGATGAGAGATCCACTAAATTGGGTTAAAGCAAACGGAACTAATAAAACATATACAAAGGTCAGATACAATTGGGATAAACAATGAGTTCGCAAAAAATAAATAAATAAATAAATAATAGAAAAAATAATAGAAAAAATATAAATAAATAAATAAATATAAATAATAATATAAATAAATAAATAAATAAAGGACTGATTGATTGAAGGAAAAGAATGCAATAAAGCCGCAATCAACGATACTATTGTAAAAGGGACAATGAATGATCGAGGGCGGTGCCATGAAACAAACATATTGCCATAGTACACTGCCGTAAAGAAACAAACGAGTTTCTGAATAATCTAGAACTAGAAATGGTATGACAACCAACGTAACAGGGGGAACTAGAAGCTTCGACGAATAATAGAGCTACTCAGCCTGCAAATATTATATAAAAACGAATTGACGGGGAGTGAGAAAGGAGGCAATACATAGTTTCCACAAATCTTGTCTTCTTATGCAGAACAATGGCTGCTGAGCCCAGTCATGCAGGACCGGAAAATGAACTCAAAACTGAAAGTATGCATGGACAAGTTAAATCATTAAAACAGAAATTTGAGCAAATATAACGTCTTCTCCTACCACTGTCTAGTACTGGCTGCTCATCCTTCGGGGAAAATTAACTGCCTAACATACAAAATCAATCATGAAAACGTGTATGGGAAAATAGATCGTCTTCTCAGACCACTGGCTCCTCAGCCCTCGGAGAAATCTGATTAACTCAGAAGAGTATGCATGGACAATTCAATTAATAAAACAGGAAACAATGTAAATATATCAATGACAACAGGTGCAATAACGAAGGGTTTCTGGATAGGGGGCTTGTAGGGACAGGCCTCAGTCAATGGACGCAATATGCAATAGTAATGACAAAAGAATGAAGCGATTTAAATACATTACAGTTATGAACTCTTGTCAAAATAAACACAAAAATCAACAAGTGCAGCAAGCTAAACTTGACTTTCCAAAAATACTAATCGGCAATAACATGCTAAACTGGGGTATACGTATGGAACAGATTCGTGCAATATACGTTGACTGAAGATGAATAAACGGACAAGATAACAAATAATCAGGGAAACAAATTAAATAAAGGACCTGGACTTAAATTCACGGTTCAAGGACGTACAAACAATGGGAGCTTACAAAAAGCACAGCAAATGAAATACGGCCAACAAAGATCATTCCCGGCCAACAAATAGGAGGGAGTGGCATTCATTAAAACCGGGCTACCAAGGGAATAACTGACACTAAAAACAATGGTAGGAAATAAAATGAGTATAGGGGCGTAAAGAGCACGGCTAATATATGCAAAACACTAGCAAACTATGAATATGCGCGGCATAACAAAAACACACGAAATAGAGCCTAATGAAAGAAAAGTTGGCTATAAGGAAAACTGATAAATACTGCGAGTTCGCAAAATAAAAAATAAAAATAAAAGTAAATAATAAAAATAAAGGACTGATTGATTGAAGGAGAAGAATGCAATAAAGCCGCAATAAACGATACTATTGTAAAAGGGACAATGAATGAGGGCGGTGCCATGAAACAACCATATTGCCACAGTACACTGCCGTAAAGAAACAAACGATTTTCTGAATAATTTAGAACTAGAAATGGTATACAACCAACGTAACAAAAATAAGTCGTAAAAAATAAATAAAATAAATCGTTTACTCAGACCACTGGCTTCTCAGCCCTCGGGGAAATTGACTCATAAGAGTATACATGGACAGACAACTCACTCTTAAAACTGGGATTTGGGCAAATAAATCGTCTACTCAGACCACTGTACTGGCTTCTCAGCCCTCGGGGAAATTGACTCATAAGAGTATACATGGACAGACAATTCACTATTAAATGACTGGGATTTGGGGCAAATAAATCGTCTGCTCAGACCACTGGCTTCTCAGCCCTCGAGGAAATTGACTCATCAGAGTATACATGGACAGACAATTCACTATTAAATGACTGGGATTTGGGGCAAATAAATCGTCTGCTCAGACCACTGGCTTCTCAGCCCTCGGGGAAATTGACTCATAAGAGTATACATGGACAGACAATTCACTATTAAAACTGGGATTTGGGCAAATAAATCGTCTGCTCAGACCACTGGCTTCTCAGCCCTCTGAGAAATTGACTCATAAGAGGCAAATAAATCGTCTGCTCAGACCACTGGCTTCTCAGCCCTCGGGGAAATTGACTCATAAGAGGCAAATAAATCGTCTGCTCACACCACTGGTTTCTCAGCTCTCGGGGAAATTGACTCATAAGAGGCAAATAAATCGTCTGCTCAGACCACTGGCTTCTCAGCCCTCGGGGAAATTGACTCATAAGAGGCAAATAAATCGTCTGCTCAGACCACTGGCTTCTCAGCCCTCGGGGAAATTGACTCATAAGAGGTAAATAAATCGTTTGCTCAGACCACTGGCTTCTCAGCCCTCGGGGAAAGCACAAAAATGGGCAGGGGAACAATATCGTCTACTCAGACCTAAGCGTTGTTCAGCATAAACGGGGTCGGAAAGGTTACGCGGGAACCGAAGGGAAGAGCTCGTTAGGGCATAACATTGTCTTCTCAGACCTCAATTACTATCGATATATACTGGGGCATAGGTGTCTACACAGACCTAAGTTATTACACCGATACAGGAGCATATTATTGTCTTCGTACGTAGACCTCAATTACAACCGAAACAGGCCGGGGCATATAGTTTTAGTCGCCGATACATTATAAAATTAGGGAAGGAACCGAGGAAGCAACGTTCTGTGAGCAAATAAAAATTCACTAGGAGTTAAAACGGCAACAAAACCGGGTGAGCGAGAGGAGGAAGGTTGACGACAATATTGAACGAACAGGACGAGGGAAGGGATTCTAAAACCTCTAAGAGAAACACGAGCGGGATGGGAAAGGGTTCACATATCAAGTTACCTATAACTGGGGAGCAGGGGCTTCAAGAATTACCAAAACTTAAGCCTACAACACGTTGATAGGAACTTGTTCTTGCTCAGCCATGACGATGTGCACTGAAGGCTAGTTACTTGAATTGGGCAGAGTTGATTAGTGGGCGTTCCTTATATACTCGCTCTGCAAGGGACTGGTGCGAATAGTGTCAGGAGCACCTTGTACCTTGCGAACATATGCTGTCTCGGGAACACGGGATTGGTTGAGGCACATCTCCATTACAGCTGAAAGTTCATCCCTGACACCGTTCGTATTTTTTCTTCTTCGTTCGGTGTTCCCAGTTACCATTCTTCTCAGGTTGCTGACTTGCTGGCGATTCCTCGGTAAGCTGCCGGCACTTTCGGCTTCCATTATTCCACCCATAGCATTGTCGACAGCTTCCACTGCTATTTTAGCGGTAGAAGTTTGAGCTTCTTTCTTTATCATAGCCATGGTATTGGGCATAGTTCTTGTATACACACTGGTTCCTCCCTTCGAATTGCCGTGAGAAGCTACAGCAAACGATCGCTCTTGTCCATCGATAGAGTACGTTACCAAGCATAGTGGCAAAGCTAATCTTTTATAATCTGTGTTAATAATTAATAAGTTAGAATTACAGTAGAACCTCTCCTTGTGGACAATTAACTTGGTCCAGGGAACATCCTCAGTCACTGTTTTTTCACATGCCCCCCCCCCCCCCCCCCCCCCCCCCCCCCCTCGACCCCCCCCCCCCCCCGAGTACTAACAATTTTAGTTTCTCATTAGTTCCAAATTCCGTCGAATTGTAATTACGGGCACCTCTCTATAACGGACACGTTACTATTTACCTTTAGTGTTCGTAATAGAGAGGTTCCACTTATGATAAACTACTATGTTTTGGTAAGAATGTGTACCTTCTATTTCTACAATCATTCTCTTGAAGTCCGGCGCCGTACCATTAGCATGATATGTTCGTCTCTTTATTCATACTACTGGGCTTAAATGACCTTGGCTTCTGTGAGATTTCTGTCACGTTTCCACTGGAACTCCTTTTAACAATAATGTATGTTGTTATTACGCCGTTGTGGTTCCAAGTCCCGAGGTCATCAGCACGTATATCTCGTCGATCTTTGAGTGTCGAACAATTTAACAACAAAGCACAATTTCTTTGGACACCCATAGGTTGTTTTTGGCAAACTCTTTCTGATGATGGTTCTGTTGACAGAATTGTACGGGCTGTCTCCGTAACGCTAAATTCTCCACCTGGCATATCAGCTATTGGAAATGCCAGATTTCCATCGAGGTAGCTTAGGCTGGAAACTGTATCCTCACTATAAAAATCAAAAATCCAAACGATTGAGTGTGAATATTTAAAATGAGATTTTTACTACAAGTCCTACAACCCCTCAACCCCTCTATAAAAATTGTTCCCGTTTCTCAAAGGTCCTATAACAAATCAACATAACGGAACAATGTATTAGATAATTGCATCGGCAATTCAGAGCAACCAATGGGGACCATATGTCATATGTTTTATAGTGCCCGGGGGAGGGGTGGAGGAATAGGGGGGGAGGGGGGTTCGAAACCCTGGCCCTATAAGGATGAATAATTGAAAACTTCATACCCTTTCCAAGAATTGTAACCGATAATATATACCCTATTTAATGAATATGTGAAGGTTTTGTAACAGCTGTTATTTCTCATCGCACTATGTAGGACTCAAAGTTTCACTGTTTTTCATCTTTTCATGTTGGGCCGAAACGTTACTGCATTTGGTTTCTCATTAGCATAATACTACCAGCATACTGCCTGTCAATTAGCTGTCATAGTTTTGGATTACCGTGAGAACGGCTCTCTCTGATTGGTCCGAAACAGCACTTATGTCTTTACGATCAAATATGCTTTTCAACGTGCCGCGCCGAACACTTTCCACAAACGTATTCCAATATGATTTCACCCGGCTGTTAAGGTGAAAAATTGTTCGTTTTTTGATAAAAACATGAAAGTTGGCACAATTGTTTATCTCTATGTACTTAATAATTCTGGATATGGAGGCATTCGAAATTCGGCTTTTGAATCGAGTAATGCGCATGTCCAAAATCAGTAAAAAACGTCCGGACATGAAAACGAGGCTGGACAAACCTTTTCGTTATTTAACGGCATTTGATGTTGTTTGTAGACATAACTTGTTGATTGAATACCTACAGCATGTACAAAGGTGTTTGTGTGGTAAAAGAGATGTCACGTGACCAGTCACGTGACCTAAAAATAAATGGCAGAGAAAGGGGCTAAAATAATAAAAACAATAGTTTTTCCGATAAAATATCCTAGCTATGAATATAATCGCTATCGTTTATATAACGTAATTACTTTGAAATACAGGAACATAAATGTAACATATTCCTCAATTACATTCTTGGTTACAACCTCCGCCACAGAAGCACAACGCTGTACACTGGAGATTGGCTTTCACACATTTGCATCGGCTCACACATCCTTTCTTGCATCCACAATGGATCAGCTCATAACATGTGTCTTTAGCCTGAGATAGAGTCGTCCATCGTGGTTTCCACCCAGTGTCACGCTTCTCCCATCCCGAGTGTTCTGGAGTTGGAACGGCCGGTTGCTTCGTTAAAGTTTGTCCCCATATATATCAACCTTGGTAGACTGATCTTAAAACGTGTTGCACAAGTGCCGCTTGACTTGGTGGGATTCCTTCAATACTCCTTGACTTTTTCCTTGACTTTTTGGAAACAGTTCCTGCCTAGCGTTGTCGACTTCTGTCAAAACACTGGTTCTGTCATATAAAAGAATGACAAACCTTTCGATGATGGTCATCGATGCATGAACATCATCAGTAGACAGTGGCAATGAAGACAGGCTGACAAGCACATTAGTCAAATCAGGACATACGTTCCAAATCTCCCAGGCGGTCTTTTTTCCTCTTCCTGCGAAGAATGATACCGTGTCACAGCCAGTGATGGCATGGAATAATGGCAAGGCTCTCGATCTTTCTTGGCCCAACTTCGTAGCAATCTCGTGTATGGCAAGGTATCTGAAGTTCCTCCCTGTTCCATATGATATCCACAGTTCATCAACAGAGATGACGTGAAATATGGATATAGCTAACACGACTACATCGGTGTCGATTGTTCTTATCATTATTTTGCGATGTCCACTCAAAGACGCGTCTAATACGTGGAGTAGAATGCGGGTGTCAGCTTCCTCTTGTGTACACGGTTCAAGATTGGAAAGATCATGCCTTTCTGATGAGCACAGGGCCTTTTCCTCATATGTGCTGTACAATTCTTTCCCTTCTACATGAATCAACACTGATTGTTCAGCGAGAAGGTGAAAAAGTTCCTCCTTGTTATCGTCCACTCGTAAAAACGAATGCCAGTTAGAAGGGATTCGGGTAGATGGTAAGACCCTTCGGCGGATACCTATCCCTCTCTTCTCCCTGGCACCTAATAACAATAATGTATTTATTAAATCACCGATAAAGTACATATCGAGTATATACAATTTATGTCTGAAATAACAGAACGAATAAATTACAATTATATGAATAGATAACAAAGAGGAAAATATATCATCAATATATAATACCTTTCTTCAGTGAGTCTGGCTTGTAAACATCCCAAACAATATCTACTCTTTTGACTGTCTCCAGCTGCTTCAGCATAAAAGGCTTAAATATCATGTCAATGTATTCCTGAAATGTTGTTGCAGTTCTTGGACCAAGCATCTGGACAATTACAGCTCCATCAAGAACAGTTGCCTCTATGATCGGGGTTTCTGTCGTCTCCTTACAGACTTTCTCCAGGCACTTCACAAGGTCCGCCTTTTGACCACTTCTCATCTCCCCCATTTCAGAAAGTGATGGCGGCCATGGCTGATTTTCGTGTCGGAAAAAATCATCTAGGTTTCCGTCGCGGCACTGGCACGCAATATATAATCTTGAAAATAGGGAACAATCATTCTTTAATTCGGCAATTTTTGCTTTTTGCTTTGACTGATCTTTTCTTGCTGAATTGTGCACTAAAGGCAAGTTATTCTTCTTGATAGTATCTGTTATTGGCTTTGATCTCTCAATCAGTCTATTGCGCACATAGGAATCATATTGTTCCTGTCCAATCTTGACCACATTCTTTACCGTTTGGACAACTGCGCTGCTCATGATATCTTTGGTGTCAAGTGCCATCAGGTCTTCGCTTTCTTCCATAAATGGGTTTCCCAGCTCCTCAAATGTGGAGACAACCGATTGTAAATCCGCTTTAAATGACGCTTGGGGGCCATACTCTTGCTCATGATGTTTAAGACTCGTATCAGAGGAAGTCACATTTTCGAATTCTTGAACCATTCTTGCAATCTCTGGTCCAGCCACCATCCAGCGCCTCAGCGCACCTGGATTTTCTGTAAGTCCTACAGCTCCACCTTCTCCTTTAACTGAGGCATTCTCCTGCTCGTGTGCGTGGTCTAGCGCTATTGCGGAAAATGCTCGTTTTGTTTTGTGAACGGCAAATGATCCATTGGTAAACTGTTGAAACACTTCTGGATGCTTTACTTCTAATTCCTGCATGTCACGGATATGCACTGGAAGCCACCTGGCATAGTTAGTGTGGTCTAGAGCAAACATCCATGGTATTATCTTGAGCAGAGACTCAACATACAAATGAAAGTCAGCTTGTCGAAACGCTCTTACGAGTTGGAAGCAACAGAGTTGTAGTTCCATCACTCTAGACCAATACAAGAATTGTGGGTACTTTTCTGACATGTTATCTTTCCATTCTGTAAGCGGTACAGGAATTTCGTCATCAACTGCTTCAAGATATCTTGTGTAAGCACGGCGTTGGAGGATGTGGAGGCATGCTGAAGTTATTTGATGGGCTCGTCTTGTTCTTGTGATATGAGATGCTGAAATAAAAGAGTCTACCACACCAGGAGTCGCAACACCAGCATTGGAAAGGACAGTTGTCCATCCACTTTTGTCGATCCACTTTCCAAGTGCTCTAAACGCTGCCATTTCAATATGTAAGCCACCAAACATGATCACAAAATTATTTTCTCCATGTGTTTGTAGCCAGTTCCATTGAATTTGTTTTGCAAGGGCATAAAGTGGCTGATCCATGGCTATAACTGGGACTTGTCCAGGATTGACGTGCTGCACTGCAGACTGAATGACATTCATAGAGTGCAGTATCATTGGAGCAGTGTGTGCATTTTCAAGAAACATAGGCATCAAAGAAATAATGGCAGGCTCGTGAAGAGAGGGCTGTACGTTGGAGGCATGGAAAGCAGCCCACGAAATGAAATCGTCTGCATCAAGGCTCTCTTTTCCAAGGAGTGCATCAACATTACCCAGCCAATGTATTTCTTTATCGTAGCCATAATGAGGGGTGTTATGAATGGTTTTCATCTGAGTAACCAATGGCGGTGCATATATTTCTTTGTTTCTTAGAATCGTTGGTTGTACATCTGTGTACTGTGATGGACATTTATTCCACGAGTTGTTCCAGGAACATCAGCGGTTGGGTGTTGAGCCAGAGAGATGGCTGTGCCATGGAATGAATCGCGTGCAGTTGTGGAACTGGGGTTGTGGTCGATATTATCGACGGCAGCTGTAGTAAATAGGCCACTTCGAAGTTTAGGAGGACAAACAACACCATCTCTTTCGAAACGTGCACATACACTGTTGGCTACATCAGTGGATATATTAAGGACTCTGTCATAAGAAATGCACAGTCCCAAATCAAATAGTGCATCGATTAGATTCCGTGCCCTTGTCAACCCATGGATCTTTAATCCTACATAAATGGGAAGTGGGCATTCTCTTTCTCTGTTATGACGTGAAACAGATGACTCTTTCGTATCACGCACCGTGGTGTTGAATAACAACAGCTGTGATATAGAGCGACAGGCTTGGTTTGGATTTCTTTTTCTAGAGGCGTGTTTTTCGGAACTTGGACCTCTCAAGATCATATTTACAAGAGTCTTCAGTGAAGGTGGAATGCAGGTATCTTGACAGCCAGGAGTAAATGTTCCGTTGAAAGACTGACGCTGTTTGAAGATATCTCTCCGCACTATCTTTGCTGCTTTAGCCAGATGCATTGCTTCATCATCTGTATCTTGGTTGTGTGCTTTTCTAATTGCGTCTCCGACATCAAGATTTGAGATCAACAGTACATCTCGACCTTGAGCATGAGCTGACATTTCTGGGAATGCTGACAGAATTCTTTCCTTGAGTCTTGTAGTGTTCACTCTGCTTGCTGTTTCAATCCAAAGTTCTTCTAGTGTTAGCGAATACATGTTTGCTAGATCTGCTAGTTTGAGCACAGGGACACTCGCATGTTGCGCTTCTAGAAATTCATCAATAAAAGATACTATCTCAGCGAACGCTATTCCTTGTAGACTGATTTCACTGGTGTCTTCAGCTGTGGACGAATTGATTTGCCTGGTGCGGTTATATAAGGACACTAGACAATTTAAGTGATATTGGGCTTCAATAGCCACCATGTCTCCAGCAGCGAGTTTTGTTAATAGACTGAGGTCTTGAAGTTCCATTGCACATCTCCTAACTTTTCTATCAATGTCGAAAGTAGACGCTGCATGGAGTGTTTCTCTGTGTTCGACCTTGTCACAAAAAAGCACCTGTCTTCTGTGGTTTTCGTGAATGAACTTGATCTTCGTGTTTTCAATGGACTGTGTGTTGGTTCATTCTCTTTTCTTTTTCTTTTTTGAGTGCGTTTAAGCTCCGTGTTATTGAATTTATTTCTACATGACTTGTGCCATGACGCCTGATTTACTGTTAAAGTGTTTTCAATACCTGAGCCGTCATCGAGTTTGGAAGGGTCCAAATTAAGAGGAAATTCCTCTAGGTCTTTGAATGAGGTTATGCTCAGAGCCAATGATTTATAACCTGCACCTACATGTACATCAGTCCTTTTGGATTTTGCAGGGCACTGCAATGGTTCATGTGTAGGTTGTTGACAAAGAACACAGAGCTTCCAATCAATACTGTCAACATAGGAAGTTTTTGTGGAGCTTTCAAAGATAGACATAATCTTTAAGCATAAAAAAAATCATCTTAATGACTGTAAAGTGAGGTTATACGAGGATAGATAGATAGATAGATAGATAGATAGATAGATAGATAGATAGATAGATAGATAGATAGATAGATAGATACTGATAGATAGATAGATAGATAGATAGATAGATAGATAGATAGATAGATAGAAAGATAGATAGATAGATAGATAGATAGATAGATAGATAGATAGATAGATAGATAGATAGATAGATAGATAGATAGATAGATAGATAGATAGATAGATAGATAGATAGATAGATAGATAGATAGATAGATAGATAGATAGATAGATAGATAGATAGATAGATAGATAGATGGATAGATAGATGGATAGATACTGGATAGATAGATAGATAGATAGATAGATAGATAGATAGATAGATAGATAGATAGATAGATAGATAGATAGATAGATAGATAGATAGATAGATAGATAGATAGATAGATAGATAGATAGATAGATAGACTGATAGATAGATAGATTAGATAGATAGATAGATAGATAGATAGATAGATAGATAGATAGATAGATAGATAGATAGATAGATAGATAGATAGATAGATAGATAGATAGATAGATAGATAGATAGATAGATAGATAGATAGATAGATAGATAGATAGTTTATTAGAAGTAAATGCTTAACTTAGAAGTAACAATTCAGTAGGAAGTATATACGTAAGTCTTAAGCTTATATTGAGCTGTAAATAACTGAGATGTATCGAGTTGAAAAGCGTGCAAAATCGCATATTTCCTAAACATTTTATCGTAAATCATATTAAATATAGACATTTAGGCATTCATGTATTCACTGAACTCAATACTTACATGGAACTTACAGTCATTACAGAAAAGTAATCGTGTAGCTCAGCTCCAACATGGGCGGCGCATCTTGGAAACCGTGAGTGGAGTGGGCACCAGTAGTGATAAATTCTCAGAAATACCCCCATAAGATGAATCCTGGGGTATAATTTTGTAACCTTATAATATCGACTAAACACTTCCAACGTAGTTTAAACTTAACCCACAAACTGATGCAATTCAAATTAAAGCGTTTTGTAAAGAAATTCATTCCACATGTCCGTTTTAAAAAAAATTCAGGTCACGTGACTGGTCACATGACATCTCTTTTACCACACAAACACCTTTGTACATGCTGTAGGTATTCAACCAACATGTTAATTCTACAAACAACATCAAATGCCATTAAATAACGAAAAGGTTTGTCCAGCCTCGTTTTCATGTCCGGACGTTTTTTACTGATTTTGGACATGCGCATTACTCGGTTCAAAAGCCGAATTTCGAATGCCTCCATATCCAGAATTATTAAGTACATAGAGATAAACAATTGTGCCAACTTTCATGCTTTTATCAAAAAACGAACAAGTCCGTGATTTTTTGTCGCTTAACAGCCGGACCTCTAAAAATTCAATAGAACAGTACTTTTATAACACAAGAGAAAAATCCTAAACCGCGTAATTAGTGGAGACAATTTTCCCATCCCCCATCCTCCAACCAAAAACGTCTGCATATTTCATAACGGGCCGAAACATCATTGCTTTTGAAGCAATATAGGCTTGTTGTTTCTGTAGCCTATATTAGATCTAGTAGCGTTATTTCCAATCGCTATATATAAATGACTGCAAATAAAAAGCGTACCCCATTAATTGGAAACTGTCAATCCTTATCAATTAGCACTTTGTAGTGATAACTCATACAAGAATAATACAAGAAACAGAACTTCACAGAATGCTCGAAATAACCAATAAAAACAAACGTACACGCAAACATATTAGCTACAAACAGAAGTGCATGACAAGAAATGAAATAACATTTCACCATTGAATGGATGTGCTTTTGAATGTTATCAGATTATTTCTAACCTGCTTGAATACAGTTCTCGTTTGTGACTTTCTGTTGGCTTTGAAGGAATGCCGGCTCGGAATTCTTCTGAACCCTTTATCCTTCAAGACAAAATTGTAGTTACGATTAGTTCGATACCTGACTTGCATGTATGTATATGCATTGAATCAAATTAAAATGTATGGTAAATGATGTATACTTACTTTTTATTACACGGGCTGTTTTCCGGTGAAGAAAGAATGCAAATAACATTTTTCGAATCTTCGACATCTTTTTCTAATTCAACTTTCAGTGTTCTTTCATGAGACCTAAACAGGATATAAATGACAGTATTTATGTTACAAGCTTACCAAGGACAATTACCAAGCTTACCAAGTTACGATTGCAACTTGAATTGCATAAATCTGGTATAAATACCTGGTATTCAAGGTTAGGTCACCGTGGAACGGAGAGCACAGCAAATCTTCATCACTTGAACCTTCACTGTCTATTAATATGACCTCTCGGTCATTTGTGGCCATACTTATGTAAAGGTGTAGATATTTAGAGAATTATATAACTATAGGTGGATTTGATTTGTAAAGCAAAGACGCACGATTCTCGATAGTGGCTAGCCTGCGAATACAGCCGCTTTTTTACGCTCGCCACAGGGGTCTCCCGAAAGAAGCGTCTGCGGAGTGAGGCCCAAATTCCTGTACTGTGACCTCTGAGGTCATGACAGCTC